>JAYMSO010000011.1:0-28406 GCA_036897175.1 Plantago depressa | reverse complement strand
TAGCAGGGTGAAAGTGTAAAGAAGAAAGTAGATCTTGGTTGCTTGGGAATGGCGGATGGTGAAGGAATTCAATTGTTAAAGGAGATGAAAACAGAGAGAAGACAAAGTGGTGAGGAAAAGATGCAGAGGACCTATGACTAGAAAACAAAACTCAATATTATAAATAAAGCTGGCATCTCACTCATAATTATATATATGTAGTAAGTAGTAGTATTAGCATAAACTCTTCTTGATTGGTAGTGAAATTCTCAATTCAATGATAAGTTATGGTGATGGGAAGATCACTTCTTTATACATTCAACAAGATCATAGTCTTCTTAGACCCGGTATAATAAAACTAGCTAATAAGCTAGGGTAGGGTAGCTGATGTTTATAAACGTGTTCAGTAAAATATTATATGTTAAATAAGTGGATTTGTTAAATATAGTATGTAAAACAAATCAGCTGCTATTCTAATAAGCAATCGGGACAAATTTATCAGATTAGTTAGTTTATAAAAGATTAGCTAGTTTATAAGTTACCAACGTTTAGATGCTTGCTTTGAAAATAAGCTCATCGAACTGATAAGTTAGTGCTAAACAGAACATTCTTGTTTGCTTGTCAAAACGATATGGTAATGTGATTGTGGCGGATAATATTCACCTTATATCTTACATTATTCATTGGTTATTATAGTCAGGTCGATTTGTTTGAGTCATTGATGTGGAATCAACTAATAAGATATTGATTGGTCGTGTAAAATACCACTTAATCATGTATAATCGTATTGGAACTCGAGGTTTAAGGGTGTGTTTGTAAAAAACTTAGCAAACTAGCAACTTAAAATTTATCTAAGGAGAAGTTATATTTTGAGCGTTTGTGATAACTTATACGCTAACATATTTTATAAAAGTTAGATTAGTTGAAGTTAACGAGGTTACATTGAATATTGTCAATGGAGTATAGTTCAATTGATTAGACTGAGGAGACGTTCGTTCGACTTTCTAACAACTTAGAAATCCAATTTCTTACTTTTTGTAATTTTGGACATGGCTGAGTATTGACTTTTCGTTCTCCTTTGGGAAACCCCGAAATTTGGGCCTAAAAAAAGCGGTTTTTCTTGATTTTTCAATACTTTGTATATGGAAAAGTACGAAGAGTAAATTTATGTAGCAAACACATCTAGATTTTTAGATATTTGATAGTTCGTAGTAGTCAAAGTGTACTTTTCATTTTTGAAGACCTCTTTTTAGAAACGTTATAGTTCATATATATATATATATGTATGGAAGTAGTGTTTTTTTCTATTTCTAACTAAGAAGATCGTGTCTTTTCCGAGAAATTAAATACTCAATAGGAGTCAAAATGAGAACTGGCTGGCTGGCTAGTAAACACTTATCCTTAAGGAACTATGAGCTACGAATCAGTCAAATTACATGTCATGTGAGGATATTCAATTCAGTTCGGCTGGGAAAACGCATTTTTATAAGCAAAGCAATAAAAGTGGATTACAAAAAAGACATGTAATCTAAAGATAGAATAACCTTTTGTAGTATTTATTAATATTTAGTATTTGTATATTATTTACTTCATTTTACTTCATTTTCATGTAATGTAATTAATTACTAGGATTGTTTAGTTATATAGTCTATCTCTACAATCAACAAATTTCGTACATAAAACTTAGAGTTCGGGGGTAAGTACCTGGAAGCATGGCACACTCTTTTCACAAGTTTTTGTTTAGCGTGATAATCAATAATTGATGGTGTTTGTCTATTGGCTTTGTACCCTGTTTTGGATCCATAGTTTTATTTATAGATCTTTAGATCTTTTCCAAGTAAGTAAGTAAAGCGCCTTTGCATCAACAATGTATGAGAACCTACTAGTCAACAAGCTAAGACATCTCTCGGTTTTCACACTTACAACTACAAGGTAAAAGAAGTTCACTGTTGATGAGCATGTTTATGCCAAATTCTAAAGAAAGCGAATTGCTAATGTATCTTTACCAAACTAAGAATATGGCTTACAAGACAGGATGTAAATAAAGTCAAAATAAATAATACCTAGGTTTTCTGAGTCATTAAGAATAGTAGAATAAAATTTTCTTGTTTCTTTCTGCCATATTTTCTAATTTCTAAAGAGAAGATCAGTCTTTTGCTTTTCATTTCCACATTTAGGTATAATATTTCTGAATCAGTAGTACACAATAAGCCTATAACAACTATGTCTTCTAGTTCATTCTATACACGTACCCCCTTATTTCTATATAAAAATTTTTACTGTGTGTGTCTAGTCTACCTGTACATACGCCCGGCTCTCACCTTTCAGACTGTTGTTTTAACGGTTACTTTTTTACTCTTCGTGTATTGTGCAAAAAGCAGCATAAGGACTCCGTTTTTACTTGTTTTGTATACATAAATAAGTCTTTATTGATGCTATTCGTGGACATATCTTTTTCTTCCGTTTCTCGTTTCTGTTGTTATTACTTTTCTGAACTTTTTCTTACAAACAACTTATTTTGTCCTTATGTCTTTCTATTTTGTCACACTACCCGGGTTCGCGCATAACTCTTCCTTACCTCCTTACCAATTCCTCTTATTCCTTTGGATCAAGTTTATAGGCAGTAAGTACCCGCTCTTTAATCCTGCGTTGCCACATAGCTGGTATATTTGGTGGGCTGAGCCAGGAATCTTTTTTACTGGATCTTCGCCTGTAAGCTGTAAGGGTGTCTTCGCTAGGAGTTATTATATGTGTTATATTAGACTATTTAAATTTTAGGTATCACTTTCTATGTATATATGTACAAATACGCTCTTAATGTGCGGTTTCTCCTAGTCGGATTTCCTCTGTAATAGAAAAAAATACAAAATAGAACAGGGTTCCTCATCAAAAATAATCAAATAGAATATTGTTGTTCTTTAATAATTTAACAAAGATGGGTAGATAAGATAGGGTTTTCGGTAAGGAGAAACTCTATTTTTCCATTATATGCTTATACATTTCTTTATACATTATATGTATATGCTTATATAATAGAGGTACCTATATATCTATATATAGATATAAGTAAAGAGAAGAAGTAAGTGTCAAACATACTTTTTCCGATCTTTCTATTGCACATAGACCGTCTATCTACGTAATGGCGTATTATTGTGTTTGTGTTTCCATTTCTTTAATAGAATAATGTCAGTATAAAAAAAGATTAGGAAGTACTTCTTCTACATTTATTTAAATATGCGCAATTCAACGCTGTTATAAGAATCTAACACTTCAGTCTTTTTGTTGTTGTAAAGTAAATAGATAATAAATAGGTCAGGCACAAACAAGAAGGATCCTCACTTCGGATAGATGTAATAATCTCCGGCATAATCTAATGTAAATGGGAGCTATAACGTAATTTTATAAAATGAACTGCTTATTTATAATGCTAATAAATACTGTTTCCAAGTTTCGAGCATAAACGAAATATAAATGAAATATACGCCGCAAGTAGGGTCCTCATCTCCAAGGTATGTTTTTCCAGGCTCGAAGAACTCATATTTTCCACGAGAATTTCTTCTATCTAATGATTCTAAAGAGAGGACAAATAATAGTTCTTTTTATTTTCATAGTAAACTCAATGGACAACGCAGACCTATAAAGAAGTCTATCTAATTGGTGAAGAATAGCAGCCTAAAGATGAGCTTTCAAATGTCAAATTATGCCATCATAATGTTAACAAATGTCGGTATCTATAAAACACGTACCTATCCTCAGGAACGGGAGAATTTAAAGACTAAGCTTCACACACAAGTCAGAGTTCTAATAAATCAAAAAGAGATCGTGAAGTACAGGTTACGGAGGTCTAGACGGCATCTCGAACATTATAGATGGATTTCAAACAAGAAATTACAAGAGTGCTCTTTTATTTATTTTCTCTTCTTCCCTTTCTTGTGTGTGCTACCGGCGGTATTCTCTCTATCTATCTATCTCCCTATGCGCCCTTTCTTTGTGCAATGTCTCTTTTTTTTTCAGCTTTGTCTTCAGAAAGCACTCTATTATTATATAATATTATATAATATAAAGATAATATAAAGTATTGGCTAACCTATAATTAAAATATAATTTGCCTACGATTCTCATCACAAATACCATGAATCTATTAGGTAATTTTATTTTAGTAGTCTTTCCCCCTTTTTCAGAAGTTTTTTCTAATTTACCACAGGTATGCACGACTTTTCCATATTCGATAAACAATAAACAATAAAGAATTACAACAGATTGCCAGTAAGCATGTCCTTATTCTATTTCCGAACATAGTATATATAGTGCGAATGGCAGTTCCTTTTCTATTTTATATAGAAATAGAAATTGGATTAAACATAGATTGAAACACAGCCCTTACTAGCTGCTCAAAAAATCTTACATTGTTGTGACTAAGATCCATCTGTAGCTTGTATATTTCTAGATCGGAAAAGATCTAAAAAGCCCAGGAAAGAGGGTGGTTTTCAAATACTTATCTCTTTTTTCACCGCGAAGTCCAATTATTCAGGGTGTTTTGTTTAGAATAACTATTCGCAAGGATTTGGATTTATTAGTCATCAATGTTGAGTATGAGGAAGACATTTCTGGGTATATATATCCCCTTTATTTATTATTTTATTGAAATAAAATATAGCATGGATTGCGTAATTAGGTCAATCAAGAACTCAGAACCTGACCTATATATACTATCTATAAAAAAAACCGTAGATTTTTCTTTTATTTCTTCTTTATTCTTTTTTATTTTTGCATGTTTTGTTCCAATGAATTTTTAATACATCATTTACTAGTTGTGCCATTACATACAAGCATATTTTGTCCACACACCTAAGCTCATGTTTATTTAGAATAGATATAGAATAGTTTATAGTATAAATAGTTAGTTGTATTCCATATTTATTTTTATATTGTTTTTCTTAGCTGTACGAAAGAAAGAGAGCTCTCCTTTTCTAACTTATCTACTACGCCTTGCCAATAAATAACTATATACCCGTTTATACATTTATTAAGTTCTTTGTCTATTTATTGCGGGTTTTAAACAAGATGGGATCCGCGTTATTTTTGAATTGGTCCGAAGCCTTACTTTGAAATTATTCTTAATTGTAGACAATGAATCCACCCAATTTCCATATTATTTATTATCTATATACTTATTATCTATATACTTACCTGCCACGTAAGTCTTCTCTAATTATGTATACAATTGTTCTTTGCTCGCAATATTTTCACCGACATTTCTCGAAAAGTTTCTTAGTTGCTAGCTAAATCTCCAAATGAATTCGTTCCTTTCCTTCTTCTTCTCTAGATTCACTTTTCTATACTTTTTTTCTATACTTTATAGTTAGATCCAACGAGTTTTTGTATTGCAGCTTCAGAGAAATGTACATAACATAAATAAAATAAGAATTTCAGGTGGGATCAGTTACAACAGTACAGTTAAATATATTTGGAGAAGATAAATGCGAAATACTTAGACAGAATCCACTTTACTATGTATTATTAAATTATTATTACATACAGATTGCGGAGGGCATAAATAAAGAAAAATAAGGCGCTAACCTATCTTCGTTGTAAAAAGGCGCGTCTCTCTTTAGTAATTTTTTATACATACTATGTTTTGGGGTTTGACTGACTGTATTTAAGTTAGGTCATCATATTTAGAAATAAGATTATCACTATTCTGATCACCAAACCTTACCTATATGATTGTGTCTTCCCTACTGCCACCCTTAGAAAAATGTAGGTTTTTTCTAAAAACCAAAATATATATTCGTTCCTAATAATTCAAAAATGAAATGCAAGCAACAAGTAGATCACGTTTTTGTCTTAATGTTTTCTTCTTATATTCTGGTATTCCGTTTATGCGCAACTCGGGTTCTCAGATTGTATTTGCAGTGGAAATAGAGTAGGCCTTTTGTGAACTAATTCTTGACACGAAGAAAGAAAATCATGCGTATAATAAATATGTACAAGAATTCTTACATTGATTAGTTTTCACTTAGTTAGTATGGAAATTTCCTTTTTCTAATTTCTAATATAGAAGCTTTTAAGTAAATAAATTTTTGGGTGTATATTTCTACTAGGCTTTGCTTCTTCTTTCTGATTGTCTTATATATAGGTATAGGTATTTAGACCTTATGCTATCAGAGTGACTTAACCCTCTTTTTTTTTTTTGTATAATTTTAACAACTAAAATTCCCCCCTATATGCGTTGCCTTCTCTATATGAATATTCCTCGTCGTGAATTTCAAGTATTAAGCTTATGCTGTGCTCCATACTATATGTTAACTATGTTAACATTTCTAGTAAGGTGAATAGGCAGCATACCAATCTAGATTCCAGGATTTCAGTGGAGCTCATATTGCTTCCCCAAGCAGTCGTAAATAATAATAAAGTATGGAGTTTTAATTCTAGAAGAAATAGGCTGGGCTGACTGTCTTGGACTAATTTGTTATAGAGACTGTCCTTTTTTTTCCTCCAACTTGCATTCCTTGTCGATTAAACTCTCTATGATAGTGAGTTACACTTCTACTTGTCTTTGTAAACTACCCACTTCTCCCGAAATGAAAAGGTCATTCTGTATATGAGTAAACGTCGTCATGTGTTATTCATTCATGACTTATTGAGGTATCATCGTGTTGGTGAAAACCCAAAGTTATCTTTGACTGTCTACCAAAAATGATCCTTGGAATTCAAAAAAGGGTTATCTGTATGGCATGATTCTTTTTATATACTTTGATTAAGTTTGCTCTCGAAAATAATATAGCTTTGAGTTTGAGGTAGAAGCTTTTTTAGAATAGATCTTTTATTTTCTATTTGTGAAAGAGGTAAACTAGAAAGTAGTGTTATTGTAATACATCTCGATCTCGAGAAATTCCTATGCTTATTGCTATGATTTCCTTGGATTTTTTTTGTAAACCCCTCTTTTTTTCTATATTTTTATATTTTATATCCCACGATAACATCTGCTAGACTATAATATTTCGTGATTCTGCGCTAAGAAGTATATCATTAACTACCTTCTTTGACCTAGATTGAGTTCTCCCTTAATACCCTTCCCTTATACGTAATAAGAGTAAGTCTAAATTGAGACATTTGGTGGAGTTATTGATGAAAAAATCAAAATTTAAATAAGACCTTTTTCAATTCTAATAGAAGGAAGTCATCCATGTAAATTTTTCAGAAGATCTAGCAGATAGGTCTTTTTGGTACCAAGCTTCGCTTTTTCTCTTCTTTTAGAATTTGTTGTGATTCGGTAAGAATATTCCTATCTACGAGCTGCGCTAATCATTCTTTCCTGCCCTAATTAGTATTTTATTATAATATGTATGAGAGTAACGCGATAAAGTAAAAGAAGCCAAAAAATATGGGGTAAACTCGATATCTTCTCGACTACAAAGCGTATTAGACTCCGAAGAGAAGATATAAATGAATTTAAAAAATAACCTCTCTCAAAGAAAAAGTATGAATTCGTATCTAAACGACTATACGTGGCAAAGACTATGATTTTCCTTCTACCAATATAGAATAGACGAAAGGTTGAGTAGAACAAAAAAAAAGTATAATGTCTTACAATAGCAGGACTATTTCCTAATGAGTACAAAACCCGTAAAAGACAAGAACCAACTCCTACATAGTAATGGGCTTAGTAATGAATATTAGACTCGTTAGATTATATTAGGGTGTACCATAACCCTCTACACAACATTATGAGATAATCTAGCGTTCCTCCGGGTTTATAGAACATATATATATACAAGATAGAATAAATTGGACTTATGTCCAGTAAAAAGTGTTGGGTACATATAAAGCATTGCACATTATTGCCGCCCAAAAACAAATTTTTCGATTATAAAGTCATAAGTTGTTAACAATGTAAACGCATCACACCTTCATTTTCACACAAAAAAGAGCATTCAAAATAGAATAAAGTCTTTTTTTCAATGAGCTAAACTTCACTAATTAAATTATATTCAGTATGTTAATATGGGCGCACAAGTATGATAGAGCAGTCTTATCATATAGAGATAAATTTTATTAGGAAAATTGGGAAAATGGCAGAGTATATATAGCATTAGGAAACCAAAGTAGACTAAATAAAAGGCGATAGAGTACAACAAGACGATTCTGATCTGACTGATCAACCAAAAGGAAAAAAGAGAAGTGATTTTACCAGTACCCTAAATTCTTTCCAATCCCTTAATAATAGAAGCTGCTAACACTGGCAAATAAGGTCAAAATACCGATATGTATGCTAGCACTAATTACATGTAATAAATAACTTGTACTTGAGTCTCCCTGACATATCTATTCTGTAGTACCAAGGTGTTCTCTATACAAAATTGTATACACTTAAGGCCAATTCTTTTTTCTTCTAATGTATTCAATATTCCGTGGAATACAAATATATAGAATAACATGTAATTATATAGATATAACGAAAATGTCTTTCAACCAAAGCTTCTAGTAATTTGGTGAGTGAATAGATAGAAGTTTTTCTAGATGCAGCAAAGTGCCTGATTGAGTCGAAGAGAACAAGAACAGTAAATAACAAGTCCTTTTTTTAGGGATTTACTTAAGAAAGTTTTCTTCTCTTTTTATTGATTTTGTTGACTTTGTTTTATTGCAGGATTGATTCGGTTTGACATTTAGCTTGTAAGTATGTTTGTGATTATTTATATAAATAACTCCTATTTTGTATCCTCTATACTTAATACTTTGAGTATTATGCAGCTTTGTTCTATGTTGTGCCTTATATATATGTGTCTTGTTTTTTTTTCTATTACTATACTACTTACCATAGAGCCATACTACTTAATCTTGCTATGTTGCTTCTGCTCCTTTTTGGTTGTTTCTTGTTTCTTATAGTTAAGGATTTGCGCTGGATCTTATCCACCAGTATTCTCTTACAGAGTAGGTTTGTCATATTGGATCTTTTTTATATGTGAATATGTGACTCTTTTGATCTATTTTCATCAATAAATAGCTTTCTGTACCTCTTTTTCCCTCATCTGAAGAAATCGAAATAGAAATATTATTCTCCCTGTTGTTTCTATTTACATTACCATCGTTATTATGTTTGGTTTGTGTCTTTCTTTATTAGGGACTACTATGAATAATATCTTCTTATTAGTCTTGCATCCAAAAAGGAAGTCTTAAATTTGGCTCAATAAAATCCCTTTTGCAAAAATGAAATGAATTGTACTGCACTCGGTATATGCTTATAGGATATCCAAATATCCAAGAAATCTGACGCAGTAAAAGTACTTTCCTTTGATCTTAGTCTCCTTCCTCCTTCTACGAACAAGAACTTTTCTTTACTCCCTTCTGTGGGACTTCTTCTTGGACATGTATTCTCTTTGCACCATAAAAAGGTTAATAAGAATAAAAAAAATATCTTATCAACAGCAATAAAAAGGCCTTAGAGCGATCATGATAAAAATATATACAGAATACAATTCTATTTCGTTTTTTCTATGTCTGTATGTATACTTTGCGGTAAGTTTATAATGGTTCCACTTCCCCGCACTTTCCACAGCCTTACTTAAATATTGATGAGATAATTCAGAAAATCCGATGAGGTGAGCCCAGACAATCGCATTCCTCTTTTTTATTTACATGTGTTAAGTAAATATGTTTTCTAAAACTTCGCAGGACGCACCTTAAGATTCTAAACAAACTTTTCCTTATACTATATAAATAATCTTTATTTTACACCACAACTTTCTGCGAATTTTCTATCTCTCTTTGTTTTGTCCTATCTTGTTTTTCCTGCCTGCATATACCTGGTATTTTTTTATTGGTTTTATTAACTTAGTAGCTGGATTAGAAAATAGATCATCCTACGATTGTTGTGATTTTGACTTTCAGAATTTACTTAAAGTAAGTTTCTGTGAGTGATAGTTTTTCACTCCGAACCCGCAATGTTCTTAAATTTGTTGTTCTACATCTCATTTCTTACCCTGAGCACGTTACCTTCGATTTCTCGAGGTTGTTGTATAGTTAGGAAAATATGCCATGCAAGAACAAGATCGGTTTACTTGTTTGTTTTTCATTTGGAAAGAGTTAGTCTTTTTTCGAGATTATAAATATAAATAAAAGTTATAAAAAAATAAAAGGTTAATCTATTTATTATAGTTTATCCAAATAATTTCATTGACAATTCCCTTATCACACACAGTACCTCGAATGTTTTAGGATTGTTGCACAGTCATAATTAATTCTCTATATTTTAATTCCTTATACTTCCTATTCATCATCCATTACCCGATGAATTACAACCAAATCTAGCAAAGCGCGTGGACTACTAAGAATTTTAGTAGACACGAAAAAAGATAAGGTAAGTAGGCCCGAAGTCTCATTATGATGAGTATGAGTACTGCAAATTCATTATTATTTTCTATAAATCTATTCTCTATAACATGAAGTAAATTCTTTCTTCTAAAATCTGTCTAAAAGGCGTCTGTAGTTGTTTTGAATCTTTTTCCAATGTTTGCGGTGTTCTCAGCTGCACAAGATATGAGTGTTTTGTATATAATTAATTTCCTGTTTCCTTATAATTTAGTAAAGTACGAGAGTGCACTTTCTGTAGTATATATATTCCACGGTTTCCGCTGCTAAATCATCTATATCTACTAAGTTTGTCTAAGTCTAAGAAAAAATAACAGGCCTGTCAAAGTTCTTGCTTGTAGAAGGACACCTAATATCCCAACTCCAATCTCTTAACATTACTGCACGACGATATTTATAAATTACTTTCTTGGCATACACGAATTTATTTCAAATACTCAAATACATGATAGATGATTGAAGTTCATTTGAAATACCATTATCAAAACAAAAACAACAGGGAGAAAAAAGATTATAATTGACTTAAAAAACTTCTACTAGAAGAACGAATAGCATACAAAAAGTAAGAAATTCCACTATGACCAAAGATCTAAACTAAAAAGAGAGCATATGAGAGAACTTCCCAATACTTATACATAAATTATATTCTATACTTATACATAAATTATATTCTATATGGAAATATAAGAAAGACACTTTAATAACAACATGCAATCAATTAAGGACGCAATAACATCCATTTGGCATCTTTGTGGATCAAAAGACCAAAGAGAATACTACACAATAGGAGAAATCATAGTATAATATATTCTAGAACATTCTTTTAGAAAGTGGGATTATATACAAATTCCCTTATCTTATCACTGAAAATTACAGCATCGACTAAGTTAGATTCTAGTGTTCCTTACCGCCTATACTTTTTTGACTTAAAACACGTACATAAGCAGAATACAAGTATAGAACAAAGAGTAAAAAACTCATTGAGAATAAGAAAACCAATTGACGGGACAACAAAATAGAACCACAAGTATGTACTTAAACGAAAGGTAGAAGAACCCACACGTAATAGATTTTATAGATTTTGTATTCTATTGTATTGGCTTATTATTATTATTATTCCCACCATAAATAAATCCATAAATGGACATTTTCATACATAAGCCTAAGGAATCCAGGTCTAGAAATAGAAAAAGATATCCACCCACTTCTAACATCTATAAAGAAAAGAAAAAAACGGGTTCTATATTCCACCTTTCTTCGCTTATGTACCTAGGAATAGAGATGGAAATCTCATCGAAATAAAAAAAAAAAAGGCAACTTTTTCATCAAACAGGTTTCCAAAAATAGGGCAACTAGTCAAATAAGCAAATAAGTAAGAATTCTGCATCCATCTAATAAAACATCTATCGAATAATACATAAGAGCCTATATCCAAGATAATTGAAATTATAGGACGAGCGATTAGAAGTTTCTACTCACACCTTGACATATTATATTTTATTCATTCATTGTGATGTTTAGAATGTATGTAAGATATGACTCAGTAAGGGATAATTGTATTATAAAAAACTGCATAAGTCGCATTACATACATGTTACATGTAAAAGTTTTTATTAGAAAAGAAATTGATCGGATATGGTATGGATAACTTACTATCTTTCTATATGTATTGTATATGACACGGAAGTAGGAAAGTTGTAGAACGCTCTTATATTATGGAATCTCAGTAGGAGTCTTAGTTTAAGGTATTTATAATCTCCAAAATACTGCTAAAAGAATTTCCTCTCTTTTTTTTTATAGCTTTGAAGTCTCCACTTATCTTTATAAATTTATAAAAACATCTTAGGGTAGGGAAGACATCATATTTGCTTAGCATCTTAAACTGACTAATTTTCTATATGTTATAAGCTATTCAACCACAATCCTCTGTAATTTAACAATTTCACTAACAGTAGTTCCCTTTCGACGACCTCTACAACCAATTTATGATTTATGCGAGAATTTATATTTGTTGAGTATTTTTCAATCAGCTCTTATTTATTTCTTTCTCCCAGGAGTTATTTTTCTGCTATGTCCTACTTATTTTTTTAACAAGAATAACTCTTTTATCCTAAGAAGAATATTTTGTTGGATCTAAAGTAAAACAGAAAATATGGAATTTCAGGAAAATGAGACTTGATTAGAGCCACCTGGTAAAAATGAAAAGATATTAAGAAGAAATAAGATAATATAGCAAGGAGAAAGGTATTCAACAATACAGAAATAAGAAATAATCATGAATGACTAGGATCACAGGTAAACAATACTTAGAGAACTGAAAGAGAAGAACTAGAAACTAAAAAAATGAAATAAAGCTTACACGGATACATTCCTTTGACAATCAATTACTTGCTGCACGAGGGCAGTCCTTGCCTTTTTTTTACTTACGGATTTAGTTACATCTATACACAACAATGTGAAAATTACTTTCAACCAATATAGAGACATACGTGGTTTTGGCGCCTACTCTATTTATTTATTCTTCTACACAGCTAGTCCAATGGAGATAAGTCATATATTGCGAACTATAAATTTAAACATATAAATCTTCTTGACAAAAAAGAAGACCTAGTTATGTACTTATACTTTACTTTTTATTACCGTAACGACACTCAAGTGCTAAGGGACCTCCTCCAACGACCTGGGAAAGAAAGGATCCAGCTCCAAACTATAGAGATAGAGAATAAAGGATTTTCTAAAAAGCAAGGTCAGCCTCGTGTACCAAATTGATCTTATCTCCTTATCCTAACTAAGCCTAGAGAGAAAATTATATTGTATGTACGTATGAAAAATATTGATATAAGGAAACGTTCGTAAAAACCAGTCAAAACCTGAATTATCTGCACCGAGGCTCTGTATTCTTTGTTTTTGTTAGATGTTGTTACTTCATATTTCAAAGGTATAGAACTAAGTTTAATCTATTTTTGCCTATGAAAATATTTATCCGTACAATTCTATATGTCGGTTCGTGTTCTTCACTATTTTACTACCCAAATTTTACGACACATAGTACAGGAACTTGTAACCATTTCTTTACCTCGCTTCTTTTTTGAAATGTTTTGCCATCTTGTAGGAAAAGTAGGAGGCGGGTTAACCGTGATTTCCTCTGTCTTTGTTTTTCATTGTGTTTGTACTAGAATCGAGATGAATCCTTATTTATTCTATGAAGGACTTCCTCTTCTCCTTTACTATTTATTCAGTTTGGTTGGGTGTTTCCCTTTAGCGTACATATCGTATAAAAAAAAGGTATAACAGTAAGTAGAAGTAGAAGAACTCATACTTTCTAATTCGTAGGAAAAAGATCTACAACTCGCAGACAAATAATAACAGGCAGAATAATATCGTGTTTGTATAAATTTAGATAAATAAAAAAGGATATTTGTACAATTAATTACAGAAATTTATAGAGAACATTCTGGAATAAATAGAAGCTTTCTTCTTCATGGTTGTGAATAAAACACAAATCTACCCTTCATTTTGTCTTCCACCCTAAATTTCCAATCTAACCTTATGCCTTTGGTATTCGTTAGGTACTCTTTTTGCTATAAATACTCAAAAAAATGAAGTTTTACACCGCTTTGTTTGGACCTTTCTACACACGAAATGCTGTTATCTCACGTTCTAATGTTTCGCAAAATACCCTCAATGACGAATCGACCTATAGAATAATCTTAGTAAGAAACTCATTTCTATAAAACTGCTCTTTTTGTTTTGTCCAAGGCGTTGAGTATCTGCCTTCGTGAAAGTGTTATTCTATCCTCATTTTTTCTTTTTTCAGTCAATTCGCCAAGTATATGCTTTTAGCTCGCAGACAACCCGAAATATTTGCACAAAAATCAATTTTCTTATCTTGACTCTTTCTTCTATTGCTCTATCTACTTTTAATGCTCCAAAGAAAGAATAAAAATAAATATAGAATGCCGGGAATTAGGGCAAAAATACTCCAAGATACAATAAATAGACAAAAAGCTTTTAATGCACAGCAGGCATAACGACTCGGGAAGCAGTTGCCAATAATTTTATGATTAATCCTTAACTTAAGTACATGATTTCTCACAACACAGGAATTCATAGTATTTTTCGAAATATGACAGATCTTAGCATAGTAGCATAGAAAGCTTCGTGAACAAAAACATCTTCATAATTCACAGATTATTCATTGCTAAGGGTCCTGCGATATTCTTACTACTTTAGGAATTGGAAAAAAAAGGTTAGATCTTTAGAGTCTCCTAGAAATCTGTAACAAGGTTAGACCACCCCTTCTTACTTATTGTACCAAAAATGAAATGAAAGTTAGTGTAGGTTGTGTGAAAAGTCTACGGCTAAGTAAAAACACTGGGAAGACATTAAAGTAGTAAGTCCGAATAGAATCAAATAGATCAATAGTTCAATCAAATTCCAAGTAAAGATCTAATCTCGGCAAAAAAAGAAGTAAGTATATTATCGGAAGCAGCAACTACTAGTAAATCTATAGTATAGGAAACAATAACCAAACAAGGATATCCTATTTCTACGCAAATCGAATCATGATAAAAAGTTGTTTTTCTTCAAATATTCAAGAAGATCATAGCCAGAGATCAACTCCATCCAGCAAGAGGAAGCCATAAATCTAAGAAGAAAATAAAAGTAATTGAGAAAGATATAAAGATAAAGTATATTTTATGTGAACGTTGGCTTGGAAATCAATCCTGTTCTATTGGCTGAACTCTTCCACCGAATAACGAACTCTAATCTTCCTGGCGCAAAAAAGTCCTTCTTAAGTTTAAACTATACTATATAAATATATAAACACCAAAACCAAACAAAACAAACACCAATTTCTAAATCCTATTCTCTTACTACTACCATAAGGAAGATATAGATATGTATAGTCGCGAAAGTAACGAAAGAAAAGTAAAAGCTAAGCATGCAGAAGTAAACCATACGAAAACGCAGACCATCCAACTATCCAAAATAATTAAAGTACATAACATATAAAGGACACAGAATCTCCCTTACGGCCAGAGCTAAGTAATATATATATAAAAGTAAAGTATGATATGCACATCTTTTGTTTAGGTTAGGAACTATCCGGGGTTGGTGACGCTACTAATTAATTGTATTTGTGTAAGGTCCAAATACGATATAATTGCGTGGCTATCAGTACGTATATAAATTTACATCCAGCAGATACCACATTTTCTTCTAATTTTCTAATTCTGAAATGAAAGACAACTATAATAGTAGAAAAATAGAATAAGATTTATGTGCAATCTATCACTGAGATGAAGCTTTTTATAGCTATAGGATTTCCTTGGGAAAGGGTATCGAGAACTTTCTTTTTGTAATTTTTTCTATTTCTTCCATATTTTTCCCATATTGCAAAGATACTGAAGCGTAAATAAATTCGCAAAGAAAAGATAGAAATGACTGAGATATTATGTTTTATGAAATTTCTTACTACTTTCTCCCGAGTCCCCCGTGAGTCAAGAAAAGATCGTTGGGTACGGCGTAGATATCGGTACAAACAGATATCCTAAAGATCCTTAGACTCAGCCGAGTAGTTAAATAAACCCAACAAAAAAGTAAATGATTACCTTAGTATGAAAAAATAACTTAAAGGAGGGTGTTTGTTATCTCTCCGCGAGTACTCTACTTGACGAAGCACTAATACCTAATCTAATAGGATATACATGTCCACAAAGTAAATATCCATACCTAGCGCATATCACGTACCTAATGATGTACAAATAAATGTTTATTTTCCATGCATTCCAATATCGTTTTGAGAGGGACGACTTGCCTATTTCTTATAATTAAGTAGGTCTACTTTGGTTGATATATTACATTACAACGTAATAAATTGTGCGTATTGTTTGTTGCATGCAGTAAATCAATTTATACGTTTAGTTTAGAGACCCCCTAATAAAAAAACCAAGGAAGATTCTTTTTTTGGCTGGATCTCGAAAAAATCTACTGAAATTGGATGTCTTGCTCTTTCTTTTTTTTTTTTAGAAAATCCACGGTTCTCCGATCTTGCATTTCAGTGTGTTGTAATTTCTATTTCCTTTTCCCGTATCCTGTATATTGAAGATATGCTGAGAGCTTGCGTCATTTCCACGTGATCATCCTATCGCTTTAGGAGATATGGCCTGTAAAACTTCTTTCTATTCCAAAAAAGTTCTTTACTTATATTTGCCGCCATATTCTCAACAACGTAAAATGGATTTCTTATATATATATTATAAACAACTATAATAAAAATTACTATTAAATGTTAAAAAATGTTAAAGATCTATCCGCAACTCATTGATTGATAGAACTCTTATTTTCTAGTCAAGAAAGTCGATTCCCAAAAGTCCATTTTTAGCCGCGCGTACTCACCAAATCTATATCACTATGAATAAAAGATTTCATTGTTTGTACATTGAATAGGTATGTATGTATAGCGGGTATGAAAACCACTCGTATCTATTGTAAAGCAGAAAGACCCAGGCTAGCTCAGTCCTTGAGACATCCCAAATTCCTTGTAAGCCACTTTATTTCAAGCATCTAGGTTATTTATTTATTATAGATACCTAAGGTCGTATATTCGTTGAAACAGGCAACATCATTATTTAATCATCAATAATGGACATTATAGCCTAGCATGATCTGTAAAATATCCAAAAGGAAATCCTACATTGAGAATAGGCTCTTCCTCTTCTTTATTCTTCTGAATCCGACCATTGTTTTCTCTTTGTCTTGGCAGGACAAAATTTACGTGCCAATCTTATTTATATTTATCTGACTTCGACTTTTCTTTTATTACTTTTATTATTTTTTAGTTGTATTTGTCTCTTCTCTCAAACATACGCCCTTTTTTAGTAATTCTTTCCACTTAGTGTAATCAGTAATCTATTTCATACGGATCATTTCCAAAATGAATAATAAGTTCAAAGTAGTTTTGAGACGGGACTAATTCTTTAGAACTTTATAACAGAGTATACCTATTCTAGTTATAGCATCGTAGCCAATAGAAGGCCCTAATTGGAAAATTAGACTATTCAACGACGACAGATATTCTTACCATTTACTTATGTTTTTAGAAATCCTTATCATGGGTTTTCCAAGTCCAACCATGGAATAAAAGCATTTACCCCGTATAGTATCTCAAACACCCTTGGCGTATGTAAACAAAAGTAAAAGTATAAAATGGAAACATCTAGTAGAGTAGTGTAGTATAGTAGACACCGAAACATCTTTCTTGATTGTGGTGCGTGACCATTAGAAAAAAAGTGAAGTAGGGAGATAGATGAAACATGAAATTCTAGTAAACTCTTATTCTATCTTATCTATCTTATTCTATAAGGAAAATACAAAAACGAGTCATTAAAAATTATAGGCTGCACGTTACCATTTATTATCAAAAAAATTCTAATAAAACGTTCTTACCTTCTTGCCCTTCTAAGGATTCCCCGAGATAATCTAGATAAGTACCCTTCTAAATTGTAATTGATTTGATAGAATATAACTAAAGTTGATTGTCAACACCTGGTCGTCATAAAAAAAGCAATGTGAAAACGCGCAGGAAAGGGTTAGGTTCAAACAAAAAATCATAGATAGGGGAGTACTTCTATTTTTGTTTGTAAGATTTATGCTATACAAATACAATGTTATTCGCAGAGAAAAGCTACCACCTTAGTCTAAATAAGACTAGACATATAAATCTAATTCTCTATTAGAATTCTGTGCTTTATTTGTAGGTATGGCTTTTTATTGTCAGCTTGTGATTTCTTTCATCAGAGAAGCTCTTTTTTTCTTTTTATGTTACGAGGGACCCTTTTGCTGTTGGAAGATAATTTTGACTTGGTCTTTTTTTTACTTTGCGAAGTACAAATTGGAGGGTTTTAGGAAAAAAGGATAAACAAAAATATGAATCAATAAAATATTTATATAGGAAAGATTCTATGTCCTTTTTTTTTTTCAAACTCTAGGGTGGACTTTTGTATAATTAGAATATCTATAATATAGTATGTAAATCTCCAAAAAGCGTGCTTTAAAAGTACAGGTCAAATCTCTTATGTTGGCTGACTCAATCGATTGGTAAAAAGTTTTAATCCCGATATAATTTCAAAGTGTACCAGCTGTACCAGGTTAAACATACAACAATTACAAATACAACAAAATTTCTTTGATTTCAGAAAAAAACACGTGAGTTATAAAACAAACACTCTAGGTCCGCTTTAAAAGAGAGTTACTTACCGCTGAGCCATAAATAGCTATTACACTCTTACGCAAAACTGTATACCCCTTAAACTGACCTTAGTTAGCATAAGAGAAAGAACTCCTGAACTAAGAGCCACGAATCAAACGAATTATTATGGTGGTAGGATAAATCTAATGGCTATAACAATACTATAATATAAGAAATATAAGGTAAAAGAAATTAAAATAGAGATTCTAAAAAAAGACTTCGGTCAATTCAGAAGACGTACAAATTTATAATTCTCCTTCGTGTATGTTCGACGTTTGCTCTTATCTTTAAAGAAGTATTTGGAATAGAACGCATTCGTATTCGTTATAACAAGCATATTTCTCAGAAAATTGAAAATAGAGATCAGCTGTAGTAAGTAGAAACAGACATTTTCTATACTTACCGCACGAAGTAATAAAGAATCCTATGAAAGAGGAAGGAAATATTAGTGTTATATTATATAGTTTAGTTGGTTTCATAATTCATATTCATAATATAAATATTAAATAAAGATTGGATGTCTTGTTTTGGACAATTCAGCAGAGTCAAAAGATAGCAAATAAAAAAAATAGAATGCCTCAATGTTGTATTCTCAATCAGAACAGCGAGTACTTATAAAAATAATTTACGAAGCAAGCCAAACTAAAAAGTAACTAGAATCTTTTTCCTTTTCCTGTTTTTGAACCCAAAGACCTCACAATAGTAATAGCTTTTGGAATTCGTGTCGAACTTTTTTTTTGTTGTATGAAAGTCACCAAGTTTTACTAAATGAAAGGGAGATAGTTCTTTGGTTATAGCATGAATCCAGCCTCCAAAGCTTCAGGTAGATATTTCAATTCTTGTAGTTTTTTAAATAAAATACTTTTCGAAACAAGATCAGTAGTTATTAACATCTTACTAAACTCATTTTTGCTTAAATGAAATCTATATTTATATTATTAATTTGTTTGTGTTGTGAGGCAAGATTACACGGCTTATTATTTATTAGATAGAAGATATTAGAAATTATTGGAAATTCGAGAAAGATCTATCTCAGACTAGAAAGAACAAACAAGAGGATATTATATTAATCTAGTAATACACTAATACTTGACGAGGCATTTCGCGTTTTTAAGGAGATTCATTAAGAACTTATCATGAAAAATTATACGTAGTAACACATATGCATGCACAGTACGTACAAACGAAAAGTACTTACTACACTACACAGAAGCAAACCAAAAATCACAAAGAAGTACATCGCGTAGACATCTAATTTATTGAAGAATAATAGGAGAAAGATAGATAATAATTATTACTGTTTGTAAATACTTGTGGATAATCCCTTTTGGGTGGAAGAGTAAAATAGATACATTTCTATACTTGCGTTTCTCGTGTTTTTTTTTAACCACTTAGATTTTATTTTAGATTTATAATAAGAAATAATAAGAAGTCTATATTTTCAACAAAGATTTTAAAAACAGGAGACTCCGTTTAGAAGGTGCACAAAGAGGATGCGAGAGGTGGCTATCACAAGTTTAGGTAAAGAAAAGACATTTATATATACAAAAATGAGTAGAAGCATGCATACAAATCTACAATCCTATACAAAAAATGTACTACTTTCAGAACCCAACAGGATGTCTATTTATTTGTTTAGACAAAACCACGGTGGTAACCAATCAGTAGCAAAAATGCAAGAAACATAATTTACATTTATTTTCCACAGAATTACAGCAATAAATCAAATAGAAGACTACACACGCACGGGATAAAAGTTTAGGGCAGCCCAAATAAGCAAATAGATAGATTTTTGGTTTAGAGAATTCTACATCTATCTCAAGAAAAAAGGATTGCCCCAGAATGAAGACCTCATAACAACAATGACTGCTGTGGATAAGAGTAAACCAGAAAGCTACTGCGATCTATTTTTATCTTATTTATTTAGTTTAGTAGTAAAGTCTAAAAAATCAATATGGAACAAAATAACTATTTAATTTATTATTGTTTGTTGTAAGAAATTACTAAGCAAGTCAATAAGAAATAAATACGACAAACATCCTTTCTAGGTTAGCAACAATTATGTCCAACCCTTCTCTCTCTCTATTTTATACGTACGAATATATATCGGCAACATAGACAAAGAATATACAAATTTATATGTCAAAGCGATTACCAAAGGTACAAAATTTCTAACACTCCTAGAAGAAATGAATCTATAAGTTGCTTTTAAAGGACAAAAAAAGGAAAGGCTGTTATAATTAATAAAAATTTGTATAAGTGTCATACATAATTGGATTGTATCGAAAACGTATCGTATACAGATAATTAATAGAGAAAAGCAACGTTTATTGTGACTTTTGCTGCGAAGGAAGAGGTTTTATAAAAAGACATCTAATTGACTTACTCCTCTTATAAAAATTACTACTGAAAAGTTCTCTTTTCAGCCTGCACTTATATCTTAGGACTCTTTTCGGGAATATGTCTATTTCTTTACTCTTCTAAAAATATTCTAAAAAAAAGGATAATTCTAGTAAATGTTGTTACAATTGTTAGTATATGACTCGAATCTTTTTATCCAAAGATTTAACAAGGGAGATAGTTGCACGCATAGATGGCAACAAAATAATAAATAATTGAGACTTCCTTATTTACGCTTTTTTATTTTACTATTACGAGTTCTTTCAAATGACTATTATATGTATGAAATATTACTTACTTTCTAAAACTTTCTAAAATCCTTTTTACTAGGTGCAAATGCCACGTGCTGCTTTCCTAAGGAATTTGATCTTTACAACAAAAAGTCTACCTCTAAAATAAAAATTTATATCAGATTTCTATCAAGGATCAAACCATAATAATAATAATAGAAAAAAGAAAACTTTGTATGTATTAAATATTTATGAAACATGTTCTGGAAAAGGTGTAAAAGGAAATGCCCTAATAACTAATTTATAATAAAAAAGAAAAACAAGAGAGAGCGCGGGTAAATAAGGAACCTCCAACCTAAAGTATATAAATCTTGAGACAAAGAAAAGACTATTTCTGCTTCTGCTGTAACTGCTTTTTTAGAAGGAAATACATAGATAACCATACAGGTAAACTCAAATAATATAAGAAAGGAGTTAGGAGAAATCGTGCATTGTAGTACTATCCTTTCCTTTAGTGTTTACTGTGGAGGATTTATTAATTAAAAAAATGAAAGAAGAATACAACAAGAAAGAGGAGAAGTATTATAATCGTCATAAAAGAACATTTACTTGCAAAAAAGACGGCAACAAAAACAATGTATGATAAAAAAAGAACATGCCGAGCGAGCTACTATAACGAGAAAACGATAAGAGTTAAAGGGCAAGTCAAGTCGAAGCATTAGAAACAAAGACAAATATGAACATAAAGTAAAGTCTAAATCTACAAGAGATCTACATAAATTATAATTAATAAAGGGGAATGCCAGTAGATGATATCATACTCAACAATTCCAGGCTCATAGCTCATACCGAACAGGACCTATTGTATACTCCTTTTAATGAAAAAACTAGACCAAGTCTAAGTAAAGGATATTGACTCCTTAAATTAAAAAAGTAAAATCATATTTTTGCCTTTTTTTAGTACGAAATACTTCTGCTATTTTTCTTTCTAATTTACCTCTATTCTATACAATGTCAGGAGAGGAGCCCTAATATCTATCTTACATACGTCTGGAATAAAAGAGGAGATTTCTTAATATTATTTACTATGTATGGAGTGGCTCGGTCTTTTATGTAAGAAACTTTTTCGTAGACTAACTAAGCAAACCAAAACAGATCACCAGGGATAATACATAATGAATTAATTCATTATCATTAAATAGAGAAATACCTAGTACAAAAAAAGGTAGCAGAACCAAATAAATGACCTTCTTATTCTTTACTTACTTTAATTTGGACAGCGGCGGGTAAGTTGTAAACAACAAGATTTCGACGAATACCTAGATGATAAGTTGAAACTAAGTACTTAAACAACTTAATACGAGTTTATATGAGAAGGAATTACGCTAGGAGCATGCCATACAACACTCATTTTTGCTCCAAACCACAAACCAAGCGAGACTTTTTCCCTTTAATCATAATCATTAAAATATTAAAATAGGGGTTTCTATAGATTCTATATTTACAATTTACATTTTTTTACCCCTTTTTTTTTCTGACCTATCCCAAGAGATGTTCCGTAGGTGCGCTGTATGAACCATCTGGAAGGATTTATTCTCCGAGATAATTTATTTGGATCCATGCGGCTTTCTTGTTGTTGGCGTGAAATTATAAACTAGAAGTGGCTTCATTTGTGCGAGAAGAGAAATGATCCCTGGTAAATTGAAATCGTATTGCGGGATTAGGATATTTGCTAACAAAAGACTTACCTGCTTTATACTCTCGGTCTACATAAGGAAAGGAATTGTCGAGTAATTAGACCCGTATCCCTTGGTGCGGCTAACAATAATAAAATAATAAATGATGACATGACAGAAATCTTCTCTACTAATATTTTTTCTTAGTAGGGCCTATATCCTCCTCTATTAATTAAACAAAATAAATATCCCAGCACCGTAGCGTAGTAAGATACATTGTAATTAGTATACCCTTAACTAGATCAATGTAGAAATATTAAAATAAAAAAAGATACTTAAGAAAACTCATATTAGAAAGGAAATTCCTAACAGCAGGTTTTTTTTTAGATATATTCCCCTTTGATTTTGTATTGTATGACTCAAAAATGGAAAACAGTCCACGCCTACTCGCATAGAATTAATAATGCAAAATAAGAATATGTATCTCCTAAGACGTTGTTTATGTATAAGTTTTTTTCTTTGTGAATTTTGCGCTTTGGAATGGAAAGACCGAACCTTGTCCCGAATTGTTAGGTTTTTCATAGCGTACAACTTTTTTTGGAATTTAGCCTGTGCTGTGAATGCGAAGTCCTTTTTAATGATTTTATAGGCTGTTATCTTGAATTTACTTATTCTGGTTAAATAAACTTACATTTGAAATGAAAGATAAAGATAGATTACTTGGCGAGTTAATTAATTGAAAACCTTTACTATGGGTTATGAATAAATACCCTTAAATTCTTAAGAACTAGTATACTTCTGCCTTGACTTTTCTATCCGATCCCTATTTTTTTGAGTCTTCTTATATACTTATATATAAATATAAGTATATAAAGAAAACAAGGCCTAATAAATATTTGTGAAACCAGCCTCAATCAAGGAGTAATTCCAGTAAACCATTCCATATATAAACAGAAACTATATTTATATTATATTACACAATTAATTGCACACGCGACACAAAGAGAAAAGAGAGTTAAATTTTTATAGAGCGTTATTTCACGGCAAGAATTACTTAGAAGAAGAAAGAAGAAGAAAGAGGACAAAACAGTTGAAATAGATTTTAGTCTTATTACCCATTTTGAAAGAAAAGAGACCCTTTCTTTGTAAAACATCCTAAAGATTCTACTGAAACCTTCTTACTCGTGTCAGCATTTCGTATACCTCGTATACCTATAAACCTAGAGACGGAAAATAATTATTGTCCAAGATTGTGTCTAAACCCTCTACTTTTTACTTACAAGCACTTCTCCATATCCAAATATCCAAGAGGCAATCGTCAGGGAAAAAGAGTTATCTATTTCCAATCAATCAATAGTAAAAACAAGCACGAGGCGGACTAAATACTACATACTTCTTAACACTGAACTACATTACATACTTACATTACATCAAAATTCGCGGGAAATTAAATCCTATTAACTTGCAGATATTCTTGACTACAATCTTTCTTCTTGTCTGTTCTTGCCTTGCCTACTTTTTTTTGGTATAGAAGGATTGGAAATTTGCGTTTGAATTACTAATTAATTTAATTATTGCTATTATTATATTGCGTTTCCAGTATAGGTGTGTCACTCTTCATAAATTTCCTCTTCTAATAAATATCCACCAAATCTAAATATAGGCTATACTGTTTTAGTTAACGAGATGTAATTAAGAAAGTCAAAAGAGTTCCCTAAAAAAAAAGTAAACAACATAAAAATTGTCCAAAAAACAGTCCAATAACTAACAGTTGAAAGTGCATTTTCTTTCCCGCCTATTTATTATGGTTTACTGTCCATACTCCAAATTTATGCTTGTATCTTCGATATTTACCCCTTTTCGTTTAAGAACATTTACTTAATTAAACACTCTTACTAAAAAGATGACAGACAATGAAAAGGACCCTTAATATAAATTATAAATTTTTCAAGTCTTTTGAAAACACTGAGTCAAATTTACTAAACAAAGAGAGCTCTACCTTTTACCTGGAGACGCCCGTTAGGGAGATATTCTTAAATTAAAGACAAAAGTGCGTAGAATAGAAAATGGAGATAACATGCCAAAAAAACGATCTACCGAGACAAACAAATCCCTTGCAAAATGAAAGTTGGGTCTAAGAAATCTACTCTTATAGAGAGAGTATGCTGGAATACAACAATCAAAAATTATTTACAGGAAGTACAAGGCATATAACCCAAAGTATAAAATAAGGTAAGTCCTTCCAGATAGTATATAGTATTATAATAATAGTGTTTTTCTCCTGTATTTCCGGGAACAATCCTACAAACTTTTCTAGGTGTATTTCTAACGCTTAACGCTGTTACGGGATCTCACGAATTTAGGTAACAAGAACTTTATAGAATAAATATTTAAATGTGAAAAAATAAAGAAGGTAGAGGGTAAGAGCAACGACTATAAACACTGCTGTAACCTGTAACATAGTGGTGGATTAGTAGATTAATAGAATCTATTAAATAATATTAAATAATAAAAGAATGGGTATGGGTGCAAGAACTCTAATTTTTCAAGTATGGATTACTTTCTACTAAGCTAGATGCCCTTTTATGATCCTTTCTCTCTTCTCTCTGGCAAAAGATATCTAAATCTAGTACAACAAATGCTTTTTTCTACTGAAAACAAAAGTAAATCATATAACCATATAATCTTATTATACAAAATGGTAAATATATAAAATATAAAACAACCCAAAACAAGGAATTATTCACTGAAGCACAACTAAGAAAAAAGTCTGTAGGAAGGAAAGGACTTTGACTACTTAATTAACTTATAATAAGGAAAAGAACTAGTAAATAAATGAACTATTAAATGTTTTCCGCCAAATTGATGACTTTGTAGGTACACATCTCTGCTTAGCGAAAGCCTGCTACATAAGAGACGATTGCTCCACAAGTGTGACGTAAGTAGACATATTCTAGTTATAGTATAACATTTATAGATTTATTTATAGGATAAAATAAACGAGTAATTCTTCTACCCTAAAATTATTTACTTTCTCTGCGTGACTGTTGCGATTTTGTTGTGACTATATAATAAAAAAAAAGAGAAAAAATGAATTAATGTGACATGTTAGAACTTGACGAGACAACGCAACGAATAATCATGTATACTACCGGATTTATAACTGTGTCTAACATAGCTTTAAATTTATAAACTAACGTACCTTTTTATTTTATATCTGTCTCTTTGGTCTATCTCTTGTTAATGCCCTCTGTATAAATCTGTATAAATCACAAATTCTACTTAATTAGTGCTAGAATAGAAAAAGAAAAACTAACAGGCTAATATGCTGCTTCTGTAATTGACTTTTAACGGTATGTGAGTTAGAAGAAGACAAAGAAAATGAGCAGCTACGGGTATAAAACAAGATAAAACAAATTTCCAACAACGGCATACATAAAATAATAGTTTCAGGAAAGACATGTCTGGTTAAAATCAAATAAATATTCAAATCTAAAATATAAAGTCCCTTCTAATTCATGACTTGTATTCTTATACAATACTTATTATATTATTTACTCAGGAAATGCTGGAAAAAATACTGCGATGCAGTACTTGTAATTGTATTTTATTTAACTTTTACAGCTGAATATTTATTTTATAAAGATAGAGGCTTTATTATTAGGATCAGGATTCAAAGCAAGTACTAAGTTCGGGTAAACAAATAACTAAGCGTGTACTATTACCGACGATAAAAATCCGTAATCTATCCTATGCCGATTAAGTTATCTTTTATGCTTCCTCCCTCTTTTTTCTTTTTTTTCTTGTTGGGTCTCCTTCTTGGCCAATTCTTGTTCTTGGTAGATTTATATGCAAAATTAGCGGTGGAGAAGACTCTAATTATCAGCCACGCCTATAATTTCTTGAATTTCATAAAGAAATAAATAAAGGAAAGAAGAAAAAAAAGATATAGAAATCTTTGGAAATCTATACGATGAAATCCTTCCCAAGTTATGGACGAATTTATGATTGGGATATTTAGATTACTTAACATAAGATTTTAACCTTTGAAATAATGTTTCATTAAAAAAGATACATCGTGCCAACCCTGTTTTTGAATGATGGTTTCATGGTCAAAGGAGTAAGTTTCTTGTTTTATTTAGAATATTTATTTAGCCGCAGTAGTGCAGTAGTAATGAGATGTTGTCTTCTCAACCTAAGAAATTAATGTTTTGAAGGGTATTGGATTTTCCAGCAGTTGCTGCCTATATTTCTCGCTTCTACTAAAAGTTACATTTTTCTCTTCCACCATTATCTCCATACCGCCTGTTACACCAAAATATCTTGAAAATAAAATGTCGACAATTAGAGTACTGCTAATTCATATTTTCAGATCTTATATATATAAATAAACATTGAAATAATAGTGGGAAAATTCTCGCCGATACCGCTATTATGAACCTTACTTACACCAAATTTATTTAATATCATGCCATTATCTATCTATCATCTAAGTATATAGATATATCTAGATTGTTTAGAGGCGAGTAGATATATAAGATAGAACAAGAGCTAAAAGCATATTACTAAATCTGAGCTTAACTTAACACATAACAATGTATTTCATATATTTTCAAGAATGGGTTCTGAAAGAAATTCTAAGGAAAGGGGATAAATGCACACTTGTCTAATTAACCCTAAAGTTTTAGTTATTTAGTTAAAAAAGCTCGTTAAATAATTAAGCACACCCTACACCCAGATTTCATGTACTCCCCGGCATGCGTTTTACCTCATTGTTTTGTTTTTCTCAGCCAAGTTACAATAAAAGATCGGTCTAGAAAAAGTAACAATCCAAATATGTATCAAGTTCTTCTTTCGATTTCCTTTTTCTTTGTCTTACATTTGTCTTATGTCTTTTAGGGTCTGGGCATTTGTACTTTAATTTATTAGTTAATAAGTAACGAACTGTTAGTTATAAAATAAATAATAAGTCAAATATGTTTGTTGATATAGATATTGGACCCTTTACTGTATTCTGGCTTATATTAATTATAGGTGGTAAAATGTTGTTTGAGAGAAGAAGTCTCTTATTTAGTATATATAGTACTCACAAAATATTCATCATTGAGCAGTTTACATCACTCGGTTAGCGTTTCTTGTTTCTTCTTCGCTTTAAGAAATTGTACATTCTGAGAAATATGCGCATTTATGCCCCTAGGATGATAGATTTTTAACAATTATTAGGATCTTCTTGTTCCTTAAAATTAAAAAGGACGACTTTATTTATGTGACAACTCTATGATTTATGCTCAACGTAGAAAGTTTATGGAATAGCAATGAGTATAGAAGATGAATTCACAGTATAAGGTTCCTTATTAGCCCTTATTAGCGTGGCTTTAGCAGTATTAATATAATTACGATTACATGAAATCCTTATTAATTCCTAGAGTATTTACTTTCACTTTTTTTCTTCTTTTTATACATATTTTATACATATATATATATATATATATATAC
>JAYMSO010000010.1:0-29631 GCA_036897175.1 Plantago depressa | reverse complement strand
GAAGATCTTGCTTGCGGTAAGTGGGAAGCAGTTGTAGGGCGCAGTCAGTTGATAGATCATTGTATTCGTAAGTCATCAATAAATAAATCATCCGTTTTTGTTTCAGTCTCATCCACGAGTCCCTTGTTATTGAATTATAATACGTTTCCGTTGTTTGCTTCCCTCCTTTAATCTAAGTGGTTACTTTACTCGAGTCTTTCTAGTCCAAGGCTTTATCTTGTTTTTTATTATCTTTCTTTATTCCCGGTGCCTTTTTTTTTTTATTTACAAATAAGAGTTTCCTTTACAGTGTGCTCTACTAAACAAACAGCAAGGAAGAATCATAACAATGTTAAAGAACAGTTAGTATAGAAAAATAAATATAGGACACCAAAATCCAAAAAGTAAGACCTTACAATATAAGGAATGTACCTAGAAACTTACAAATCAAAGTACATAATAGAATAGAGTTTGTTTCTATCTCATTTTTTTGTGTTAATTAAGGAATAAGGGAAATAAAAGTACATCTCTATTAAACGTATTAAATGCTAAAGACTCTCTACTATGCCTTCTATATTGTATTGTGTGCTATAATATGGTTATACTCTAACAAAATACTTAACCTCCGCCCCTTTTTTTTGTTGTAAGAGGTATCTTCTATATGTTTTATCTTGGGCTTATATAACTACAATAACTCTACTATATATAAATATAATGGATATGTTAAGTCTTCTGCGTGTACAACTAAATTTTATTTTACCTACTACTTCAAATTAAGATGTTTAAGCACCTACACGAGTTCTATTTCCTTTGTATTCACCCAATTAAGGTATCCAACAAGAACTAGATTATATGCAAACTATATTTATTTTTGTTAACTCATTAGCGTTGTTAAGGTAAAGGTTTTTTAAAGCTTCGACAACATGGAATAATGTAAGCATGAGGAATACAAGTTATTAGTTAGGGGTATATATAGACTTTAATTATAAGATATTTATAGGTATACTTCACTATTGGGTTGTAGTAGATATGGTAGGCATAGTTCTTTACTAATAGATACTAATATAGCAACATATAAACAAAGTATACTAACTTATTACTAATTATAATAGGTATAAGATAAGGTAATACTTAGTACCAACACTTTCTCTGGATCATAATAGATAGATAAAGGGTTTAGTAAAGCCCAATAACAACAAGGTATTCACTAGATAGAGTCAACGTTTCAGGATAGACACATCCTTCATTCATTTATAAGAGTTTATAAGAAAAACAAGGCAAGTAGAATTTTTAGTTATTAATTTATATTAGTATAAGAAGACGCCTACCAAAACAATATAGGGATATAGTAAACATCAAAGGTACACTAAGTAGAAGACTTCATAATCATATTACACATATTTTACACTTAATAAGGACTATTCTAAATTCTAAATATAAAAGGTATACAACTCTAAGTTCCAAGTCAACATCTAACAAAGCATAATACACTAGGTTCTCTTATGAAATTCTTAGTTAAATGCCAAAAAATTCCCCTTAATTAAGTACCTCTGACTTGGATCTACAATGGGTGATTTACATATGCTTTGATACAAATCTTGTCTATATTACTACTAGTATGGTATGTTTAGGAATAAATCATGGTAGTTGTTTATATGCAACAAGTAGAAGAAAAGACTATGCTAAGTAAAAAAACTTAAGGTATGTAAACTTTTAAGGCAATGTAAGTATGTCAGTATATAATTCCTTCATTTTATGTTGTATACTCTATCTAAGTAATCTATGTACGGAATCCTTCCCTTTTCTATCTATATTTATAGGTTCTTTCCTTTGTAGTGATCTTGTATTATATAGTAGTTATAACTTGCTCTTATCTAAAAATAAAAGAGTTCTCGTGTTAGTCCATGTTTCCTTTCTCCAATCATAGAGTGCTAATAGAATGTGTTACTTTATGGATAGAAGTTTATAGAGAAATTGCGGGGCAAGCTAGAAAACCAAATTGTATAGTAGTAGGTGTACTAAGATAAGAGTATTTTCCAAGGGATCAATTAATTATGTGTTGTAATATTCTATCTATACTAAACTAATAATAAGAAGAACTCTTATAAGGTGGTAATTTAGGTAATTTAAAGAAAGGTGTCTCTAACGTAATAGGTCGTTGTTTTCTCTTTCTTCCTTCTCTCTCTTTTGGTAGTAGTGATAGTGTTATAAGCAAAGTATCTATATGTAGTCTACTAGGTTAATATAAGAATGAAACAAAGAAAGCCCTTAATGAAACTCCCAATCTTACCTTTTTTATATGAATATTACTTAGCAAGGACAAAGTCTAATTATAATGAGAATAAAATCATGTTCAAGGAAGAAGGTAGTACACTAATGTATGCTTATAAGATAAAAAAGGGTATTTCTTATTATATATATATAAATTTATAGGTTATAAAGGATCATGTACTATGCATTAAAATTTATTATTTAAACTATATAACTAAGGTAAGCTTCTAATCTAATCATGGATGTTCTCTACACTATCTATATTAAGTCCTTTAACTTTGCTAGTATATTTTTATGCCTATGAAGTTCTAACATGCACTCTAGTCAACTCTCCAACTATGATAGTATACCCCTTCTTTGTTTTAGTATTACCCTTATATGTACTGTATGCTATGTTCTACCCTTTCTTTCTTACAAAGAGTTTATATAGATGTATAGGTGTGTATATTCCCTCTTCTCTAAATATTCCTCTTACTCTATCTTATCACGTATAATTTGTTAAGGACCAAGTAAGTAAACTTATGGAATATTCCTTTTATGATGAAAGACACCTAACTAAGATAATATCCCTATAGGCGTAACATACATTGCATAGATCATACTCCTTAGGATACTTTACCAATAAGTGTACATGGCCTATTCTATAGCAACGAATAATATAAATTAATGAACTACTCCAACTAATCCACTATAAGATCACGTGGGCTTTCTCTCTTTGTGTTAATATGTTTACTTATAGGAGTTATCACTTAATTACTTGCTTTGGTCTAATAAATCTAATTAATAAATAGTAGAGAGGGTAGCATGGTTTCTTTCATATGTGTCTTTTATCTTATATACATTCTTTATAGGCTGTTGTCTTTGGTTTGTATACTTCCTATTCTGTTTTACACGTGTAGTACTTGCTTGGTGGAGTAAGGTATGTATATTCATCATAGGCTAATCACTTAAGATGTTCTCCTCTTTCCTAGACAAATAGAACTCAATAGTATTTATAGATAACTCTAACTTAGTCTTTGGTAAGTAATGAGCACGTGCTTAGTTCAATATAAAAATATGTTGGTTGTTACTACAGATAGAAGAAGAAGAAGGAACTCTTATTATACTTATATACTTATACTTCTATATTAAGGTAAAGTCTCAGGCATTTTTATATCATAATTTATTACACTACTTGGTTGGTATACCTTGTTTATTATATTATTATTATCCATACATATAACTAGTTTTTATCATACAGAAACTCGATACAACTCTATAATAGCATATGTGTCTTCTACCTCTATAATATATTCCTATACTATGCGTTTACTTACTCTATTGTATAGTAGCAAAGAGTACCCCTTACCTAAGAAATATAGGTTAAATGTATAAATATCTCCTAACAAGAAAAGAATACTATGAAAAATATAAGAGCCTAGTAGAATATAATACGTATAGAACCTTAGACTAAATACTACAAGATCTAAGACTAATGATGGCTTATCCTTAACTACTAAATTCTTAGTTGAAGGTGTAATATAATAATTCATGGAGTACTCTCTTCTAGTTTATGTAGGTACTTACTTAGTTCTATTCATTTATACTTTAGTTACCTTGCCATAGGTACTCAAAAATAGAATAATTAGGTGTACTTTTTTCCTAGTAGTCATAGAAAGAAATTCATGTAAAAGAAAAGTCGATGCGTATGTCAAGCTTTCCTATGTATTTTGTTAGAAGTTCTAATGCCAATTATAATTAAGCCAGACTCTTTATACCCTTTACTCTAAGTTACAAGCCAAGATCTAAAGGAACAGGGTACTTTTTTTCTACCCATTTTACTTATCCACCCCACCTCATTAAACTTTACTAAGATATTTAAGTGATCTTACTTACCCAACTTAACCGAAGGAGAGATTTCCAACCAAGAATTTAGAATCCATATAAGATATAAGATAGGGTTGTGGGATAGAACCTAAAAATGGTGTTGTATAATAAGAGAGCACTACTGCATATTAAGACATAGGTTTAAGGTGGTTTTAATAAGATCCGGGGGTATATAATAATTAGAATAGGTGTATATTTGTTGGTTAAACTTGATCTAGTAGGAGATAATAAATTTGGTTAGAAATTCAACGTATTTTTTGCTTTGTAATAAGAGTTCCCTCATATCCTATACTAATACAGTGAGTTGCTGTGAAAGGTATGGTGTGTATAATTCTCATTATAAAGATATACTAATTATTACTAACTAAATATCTATAATTTAGTGTACTTACTACCCATTATCTTCTCTAGCTTCATTCTAATATGACTTCATTCTAATATGATCCATGATCCATACATAAAAGCTATTACCTGTCTTTGTCTACTCAATGTTATAATTATATTACCTAAGATTCTATATTCAAAATGTCTTGTTTTGTAAAGTACTTCTATAGTATGCCAACTAACACGTTTCATATTCCATTATCATTGTAAGGTAAACACAGTACAAACCTTTATTTTATGAAGTTTCTATCTAAAAAGGGAAATCTTGGTATTCAATGTAATTTCTTCCTTCTTTGTTCACTAATAAGTATGGTATGGAAAGTATAGCATCTAATATAGTTTGGATTGGATCTCTTCTTGCTCTAACAAAGTATGTGAGACTTAGGTACTTAATTTAATGCCTTATATAATCTATCGTGAGTTCTTCTTAATAAACTGACTCTTTAACATAAGGATATTTTCTAGTAGTACTTAAGGAAATTCTTAGGTAGCTTCTTCAATCTTGGTATGTGTTCTCTTAGTTTCTTATGTTAGCCTTGCTTGTTTCACAAAGTATATATTTTGTTCTTATACATTTACTCTATATGAGATCCTTACTTACCCATATTACCTTTATTTTTCCCTTTTTTTACGAGTTCCTTCTTCTTTACCACTAGCATTTAATATAGAGCAATACGAACAATCACTTATAGAATTTACCCTATATTATAACAAGACCTTTTACTAGTAAGGACATTTCTTAGACTTGACAAGAAATACTTCATATTACATGAATACACGAATGAATTTAGAATTATAGGAAATAGACTAGAAATTGTATACTATATCCCGAATAAGCTTATATACTTGAGTACTACTTTTACTTTTCCTATATTATTATTATTTAAATAATTAAATAATATATGTTATTGTATCACTGCCTTAAGCCATTATATAATTCTCTTTGGTCTTAACTCCGGTTATGCAAGTGTCTTATTCTCTTAGGTGTCTCACAAATATAAGAAAGGGTTCCTTCACAAAATTCTTTAAAGATGAAAGAGGTTAGGGTTAGTGTCACTTAATAGGTTAAAACATGGGTAACACAAAGAATACACATGCACTTTGGTAAGATATATTTATTAAACAGAGAATAGTCCTTAGTTAGAAAACCAAAACAACTTAGAAGGAGATTAAGGTAGTAGAACCTTGGGATATAACAAACAGCATACTTAGGATCTCTTCCTTACAAATATTAGATGTATACCACTACACTATCAACTTAATATGAAAGTATACCTTTACCTGTTATAGAATTCTATTACTATGAATTACTAAACTTATATTTCTTTCCTTGCTTCTCAATAGACTTACTCTTATAGACTCTATACTATGTAGTACACTTATCCTAGCACTTACCTATGACTTAGCTTACTTAATAAGGGAAAATTAGTTCGTGTTTGTTGTCTTATGCAAATAGAAATGAAGAAAGGGTAGTAAGTAGATATGAGTCAATTGAAAGAAGACCTCTTAGTAAATATAAGATAGAAGTGTATACCAAATAAATAACTCGTGTATGTAAATCATCATAAATATAGTGTGTTAGAAGTGCTAGAACATTAATATTAAAATTTAATAGTGTACACCTATACTTGACTCCTTTTGTTATAAGCTATGAGGTACTACATCTTTTTCTAGGCTTATAAGAGTTATACTGAATTTACTTATAAAAGGATATTCTACTCACTATAACTATAACTTGTATTGTATATAAAGAGCTTTATCACTCCCTAATTCATATACTAAATATATTATGAACTTGTTAGAACTCTTGTTTTTTATCCCACTACCTTTGTTCTTTTTCCTCAAAGCACTTAGATTATATATATAGTATTTCTTTGGTAAGGCATACATGATTTAATCACTCACATACATTTTTAAAAGCTATACACAGCATAAGGTACAACACTGCAATAACTGTTAAGTACAATAAGACATAAGACATAGGAATATTGCTATATTTTAGAAGAAACTCCTCCTTTATAATCTTTATAATTGCTTAGGAAGAACTAGGCAACTCTCTTACTTTGATAGATATTATTTATGATAGGATATAATATTTTGGTAAGTAAACAAATGAGGGGCTTAACTTAAACATGTAAGATTAGGAAGAGTGTAAAAAGAGTAATTTGTATTATATTTAGAAGTACTTAACTATATAAAACTATAAAAAAAATAGGTGTAATGCTTATCTTTAGGGTATATCACTTTCTCCTTATTATATGTGCTAGCTAGGGTTTACTTATGTTTGTAAGAGATGATCTTTACTTTCTACCCATGAAACTATGCGAAACATAATTTTAGGCTTATCCCTTTAAGTGTATTGATAAGTGTATACTAATTCTCTACTAACTAAACTAGGGTATTGTTGTACTCGTTACCTTTGTTGCCTTACTAATTAATTTTATGTATTTGTCCTCTATGATTTTTTGTAGTACCTAACCTTTTCCTAGTAGCTCTTCTATTTAAGAATATGGGGTATCCTTACCAAGTAAACATTTTTATATAATACTTTATACTTTAGAAATTTAATGTAAAGAAGTACCTTGTATCTAGCGTTATATACATCTTATATAATATAGAAATGATTAGGAATAACTTCCTTGCTCGTATATCGTATAGTTCATATGTTAGAGAATAGAATCAAAGAATTGACTTAAACAAAAACTCCTAGTAAAGGATATAATGGATAGCATCTAGCTAACTCTCACCAAAAGTATAAGGGTACATATATTAGTTTAGCTTAGGACACTCTACTCTTTACTTTTTACATTTATTTATGAATATCTTTCTATAGCAACTTCGACTTAGTACCTTATAGTTTATCCTTGGCCTAGTACACATAAATTACTATCCTAGCTTATAACACGAAATACATTTAATAGAGGAAATAGAACAAAAAATAGAATAAAAAAATGAGTTGGTGTATCAAAACATTTAGTATATAAAGTTAGATATGATTGGTAACGAAACATAAATATAGAGTTATAAAGGGAAAGACAAACATATACCAAAGCAAGTTTTAAGTTCTTATTTTTATAGGCTAGATTGAACTCTATACAGACAAGACTCCTTTGGTTAAATTCTTATTAATGAATAGTTAGAACATGAGCTAATACAAGTATAAAAAAAGTGCTATACACATAGAACTTAAATTAAAATTAAATGATAAGGCATCAGAAAAAGTAAAGTACACGACTCTTGTCTTATAGGAAAATATGGAAGAACCTATGACTAAGAAATACTCAAATACACACTTATACTAGATAGGTAGGTATAGCCACATATATTACTTTACAAAGATTTCATAGCATGCACTTATAAAGGAGCTAGATTAAGTACTCAAAGAGGAAGAATTATAAAATAAGATAGGAAAGAGGGTTATTTATTTTAGGATTATAGGTAGAAGTCTTCTTAGCCATATAAACATATTATATTAAACATAGGATTTCACTTAGCATTGTCATCATTATATCTTACTTAATAATTTATTAATTGTAACGTACACCTCTACCAAAGTAAAGTAGTATATCACCCACCAAGGGAGGCTTTATATTTCTTATATTCCTTATTTAGAGTAATGACTGCACCCAATAATACTTTACATATTTTTAGTTATTTTCTAAGTTCTCTCTAAAGGGAATAGTAAGGCTTTCTCCTTGCCTTCCTACACAACTTATACTAAATACCATCATTAGGCACGAGTCCTTCATAATTATACGCAAAGTAGTACACAAGCATTATTATCCTATCCATACGCAAATACATGAAGTGAAGATGAGACCAAGGAGGGGTGATTTATTAAATTATACTTAAGCATTACATATAACGAAGAAAGAAAAAAAAGTCTAATTAATAGTTGTGTTTGTTGGCGTGTGATGAGCTAATACATATGCTTTGTAGGATCACAATCTTCTTGTTTACATAGTTAAGATTTCTCTTTATGAAATATTTGGCTTTCTATACACTTGACACTTGCATGCTTTTTCCTATACTCCGTCTACTATAAGTACAAGCTTATAAGATTTCATAGGTGATATTAAGTGGTTTTAACATATTCTCAATATAAATACGAGATAAACTTACAAGAGTTATTTCCATTTCCTATAGTAAAGTAGGGCTAACCTAGTATAGAATTATAACTCAATACTTATTATGTTGTTATAACTTATGTTGTTAGATATTTAGAATAGTTTTGGATTATTTAAGTAAATAAATGACGTTACCTAGTATATTTCCCCAGTAATTGTTTAGCTTACACCAATATAATGTAAAGAAAGCCTAGTAAACAAATACAATACCTTAAATAATACTTAGACGATCTAACAAAACAAAGGTATAAAGGGACTATAAAAGGGTACACTTAAGTAACTTGGCCTAAGATAACTTAGAATTAATAGAAAGCAATCCCTTGTAATTGGGATATAGTATTCTAAGTATGGACTTAAGTAGACTTTTATAATTCTATAATATAATTTTGTAGGTGATATATATATATATATGCACGCTTATTTGTATTTCTTAGTAGTTCTTTACTTGTGTCTTAAGAGTAAATGAGTTTCTTCCCATAGTTAGTTGCCTTCTTTACTTTTACTATAACTTTGCAAGGTTACAAATTTATTCCTATCACTGTAGTTGTTTAACATGTGTTTCCTTCACTAATAAAGCCTCTCCTACTAATCCTCTCCTAAAAGTAGCCAGTAAAGTAACACCTATTCTATATTTTTTTATAACTAAGTCATGGTTCCTAGATTATTCTACCTGTATGCATTATCCCAACACCAAAGTAAGTGCTTCCGAGTCTTCCTAAAATTAGATTAAGTAAGAAAGCTATAAAAAAATTCATATATGTAGTGTGTAAGGTATAACAACTATAAATGTAAGAGTACGCAGGATCTATTTCCTTCCTATAAGTGGTGTATTGCCTAATATGCTGGTTAAGTATTGATATTGTATTGAGTAAAGGTATAACACTTGGTTTCCTATATAACTTAGGTTGTCTCTTCTAAAATAGAAATCTATATTGATCTAAATAATAATATAATAATAATGTTTTGTGTAATACGTATGTATGCCTAGTGTACTAATGTATGTAATATCTAGTACCTAATAGAAAATTCCCCTCTAAATATCTTTTGTTTCTATTCGTTGTTAACTACCCTTCTTCTTTCTTAGCTCTTATATAATTTTTAATTTTAATACCTGCCTAATAAATAATGAGTACTGTCCCTATAGTATCCAGTATATACCTTTCTTCCATAAGTACTACTACTATTTACACGTCTATTTCTTTCACGTGGTTTTCATCTTTCTTTGACAACATAACAACAAAATAATCATCTACAGCAACCAAGTATTATAACATTATAGAACTACTAAATAAAAGGAGTAAAGAGATAAGGATATAAAGAATTCAGTACTAAGTCTATGTAACCAACGTATAAAGTTTCTAATTTCGAAGTAACAAGAACAGTATCCAGATTAAGGCTCTAAGAGGAACGGAGGGAAAAAAGAAGAGCCTCTCTTTACTCAGGTCTGTCTACGTGTTTGTTGAAAATAAAATTAAGAGTTTTTGTCTGTACTTTGGGTGTTTCTAGAATTGAAAAATGCAGTATAATATCATTCAGTTTTACTAGAATTCCCAGTTAGGGTTACTTACTTTGGAACAAGCGTAGTAATGCAATAGCTATCTATATCTTTCATATATTGACACGTGTGGATCTTAATTTTTATTAAGAACTCTTTGATTTTTTTTGAATTGGAATCTGTTTGATTAGTTTAGAATTTGAATAGAAAACCGAGCTCTAGTTAGTAATGGATCTGCTGTCAAAAAAAACTTAATTAATATATATTATTGAACTCGATGCTTATATAATGTAGGATCTCTTTTTGAGTAAATCTGGGTATATTCGATAAATTCTATACCTACCGGAGCAAAATAATATAGTTAGGTGAGTACGTTTTTTAAAAGAGGTTTCTGCAATAGGGTAAATACAAGGAAATAATTCGTCAATCAAGTACAATTCTTCCTGACAGAGAGCCAGTGTCCTACTAATTGACTGATGACTAGTTTAGTCTACCTTTACTCTCATCTTCGGGTGTTTTTCTCACATAAATAAGCCCAGCAAGTTATCTATAAGGTACTATGTATACAGAGCATTATTAATAAAGACGAAAGTTTGTGGATCAACAAGGATTGGCTTCACGATTAATTATTAATTACTTCTGAGAATTCTATCCTATTAAATATTAGACTGTGTGTTATTTCAAGTTCATATTTTATTTTAAGGGGGCACCCTATGCTCTTTCTGTTGACATATAGGCTTTTCTGTATACCCTTTTTAATTATAAAATACACCGCAAAAAAAAGATCTGCAGGCTGAGAGTGAAAGAAAGTTGTTTTTCTAATTTTCTATGTTTCGGCAAAGAACACTTAAACCGATATATTCCACAAGAAGTCTTAATTAAATAGGTTTTTCCTTATAGGTCTTATAGGTACCCATAATAGCATTTAACACAACCAACCATAAACTAGAAATTGTAAATGATTTTTACGAGAGCACCTCCTAGGTATACCCCTTATGACACTTATTTGAGGTTTCTCTTTAGAATAGCTTAATTACTGGACAAATTTGAATGTTGGAAGAGACAAATGAAATAAGGGCCTGGAATCCTTACTACTATGTCAATGTAAACACGGGAAGATACAGTATATGATTCAACACATCTATAGGAAGTATAAAAAAGTACTAAAAGAAAATCTAAAAAATCTATATATATATTATTAAGTCATTTACCAGACAAAATAAGGTCCTCCTCTTTGCCAAGCTCAATATTGGGTGGTACTTATAATATTATACTATTTTGTTCTGACCTTCCCTATATGGGTTCTATCACAGTTTTAGTTTCACTAAGAAATCCTTGTATGTAGTAAATAACAATTAGAAATAATCCCTATGTAGAAGATATGAGTCAACAACGAATTGATAGTAATTTCTCTTAGTAAAAAAAAAAAAGAGTAGGAAAGGTTTTATCTGTATTGTATGTGTATTGTCTGTGTAAGAATAATTAAGTCACCAAACTTCTTTTCTTTTGGAGGGACACTGCTACTTGGATTGCTTATTGATAATACTAAAACTATGAAATTAATTATAAGGCTCAATTGGAATGAAATTCTTGATTTAGGTATAGAAACAGGACCTTGAAGGACTGGAGACCCTGATAAGTTTATATTATAAGATGCGCAGTACAAATATTAGAAGGATAGAACAAAAAAAAGAAGGGCCTTTTCGGGTTCAATTGTAAGTCTTGTATACTATAACAAAGGAAAAGAAGTGTTATCAGAGTTTTCTTTTTTCGTAACCTTTGTTGTGTGAAATACACCCGCAAAGAAGAGACATTTAAGAGCTCTTATTACTGAGCATCTATCTTATAACATAAAACACGGGGAATAAGATCAGTTGGACAAATACACCCATATAGACTACCAAAATTTTATTCTTTTACTCACCAAATTCTATGAGTAGGGCTACATACTTTAGAATCGATCCAAAACAAGTTCTTATTAGTGTCTTTACTTCTTCCTACTTTAATTTTCTGTACTGTATTAAGGACTGTTTATTTAGATGAAGGAACCCCTTTTGTCTTGGGACGGCTATAACCCAAAGCAATATCTAGTAAAAGCACTTCATTTTTTATAAATAGAGAAAACTTTGGGCATTAAGAAGGACTTGAACTTATAGCCATAAATTATTTGTTTGTTACATACGCATATTCATTAGCTTGCAACTTAAGAAAGAAGAGAACCAGAGATGAACATTATAACTAAATAGACTTTCCTACCTTTAGCTCCACACCAGTAAAGAGTTCTTCTATTCTTAATAATTATCATAATATAGCATAGTAGGTTCTCATAGTATACTTGTGTGAGATTGGTATCCCTTTGTGTTGTATTTTGTTTACTTTAAGTTTATTATCTAACTTCTTTTTCTTTTTTCCTTAAGTATCTTTACGGTGTATATGGTAGAACTAAATTAGTGTATCCTCTCTTACAAATATCTCCTCTTCCTGACTTCGTAGTAGAGTAAGTAATCCTATAAAGTATAATGCGAGTCAATGGTGTTTTAAATGTTAACTCCTAGAATTCTATATTTACATATCATATCATATCTTGTAGTATATACTTTTTAGTAATGATGAATTGTTTAGAACTATATAAGCTAACATTTCATATATTCTCTTTCAACACCAAAAATGAAGGCATGACTTAATATAAAGTAGTAGGGCTTATAAACATAAATTACTTTGTGTAGTATCATCCAGTGCTTAGGAAATACTGTGTATAGGAGATATAAGAAAAATTACCAAGAAAGAATGAATGTAAGGAGTTCATTTAGTATATTTTTTTAGTATATTTATGATTTATGAAGGGAGAGCCTAGAAAAGACAAGGATGAAAATAAAGGTACAAATCCTCTAGCTAATTAAGAGTAGTGATATATCACTTACAACAACGTTTTAGAAACACAAGTAGATATACATACATATCCTATAGAAAAAAACATATTAATTCTTTAAAATGTAGAATTATACTGATTGGATAGTCTTAAAAAAGATTAAACGAAGATTTTATTAATAACTTCAGGGGTTTAGTACGTAAATATTATACTAGATGATCCTATCCTATAAATAATTCTATAATGTGTAAACTTAATCTTAATATATAACTTAGATAAAACCCATTATTATAACCGCCTACCCCGGAAGGTGCACAAATCTTACTTAAATTCTTGCATCGGCAAAGAAGAATGAGGCGATAAACTTGCTGCGATGTCTTAGTATTATAACATGTTTTTTTGGTTTAAGACAGAGAGAGCTATTATATAGAATTGCAACCGCTGGATCAAGGGGTATACTAAAGTAATATTTCTAAAAGAGACTAACCCGTGTAATCCTTGCCTCATTGTGTAGGTTCATACTATCCTAATTTGTATATATCATTACGTACAACTACTTACTTAATTTATATAATTTATAAGTTGGGTTCTCACATTCCTCGGGTTGTTGTTTTCTTTTGGCCAGCAACGTTGTTCACCTCTTATCTCACGGGGTTTTATAATATTTATCTTACTTTTAGAAGTTATGGCACTTAAGGTATAACAGGGATAGTAGTTTAAAGCTACCTTGAGAAAAAATCGTTTGGGTATTTATTTATATTTAAGCAAAGTCTTTTTGATAACATAGATAACTCCTTTACCTAGAAGAACAACAGTTTTATGGCCTATTATTTAAGTATGAAAGATATAATCAATCTTGTATGTTTTGTGTCCGTGATAAGATACTTTTTTCTTAGAGAGTATAGATGTATAAGTCAATTTATATAAATTATAATAATTTATAAGGTAGAACCTTTGTCCTAGGTAAGAAACGAGTCATAGCCAAATTAGAGTATTTCCATTTTACTAGAAGTGCAAAAAGTGCAAACTCTGTCAACATAGAATTTCCAAGGCCCTTTTCCTTTGATTAAGCTCAACAACTTTGCTAACAAGAGAAAATCCTACTAAGAAGCTCGAAGCTGGATATTCATTTTTCGTATTTATTTAGAGGGAGTCTCACAAGGAGCACTACGGTATAGATATCAGAGACATTTCAGGGATAAGTCTTTATGTTGCATGGATCATTCCTTACTACAACCAGGGTGTTTTTTAATAATCATGATATAGAATTTACATTACCTACGGCAAGAGAAGATATTGAAGATACCCTTTCTTTCATGTCTGCCTTAGTCGGACCTCGCGTGTATTTTATTAGAAAATTTATATGCCCACTCTACTGGATCTAATCAATATAGATTAGTTTTAATTTGTGTTATCTGTGATTTCTACACTATCTCTTCTTTATTGATCAAGGATATTTTTTACCAATTTATCCAACAACAAAAAGGGGTATTTGGTCTGAATTTACTTAATTTAATTTAACTGATAGAAACTACTTGATTGATTCCTATAGCTCTACCTTTCATAAGATATTTTTTTAAGTGATTCAAAAAACTACCCAATGCCCACAACTTTTATATCTAACGGAAGCTCTTAATTTAATTATTTTACTTAATTATTTTATATGTACTTTAAAATGATGCATAGATCTTACAAATACTAATAAATATGGGTACGTGTCAACAACTCTTTTTCCTTATCACCCACCTGAACTACTTTATGTTTAGATAGAGGTCTTCTTCGGTTCAACACTGTTGGGTATTTTGTATGCCCTGTTCTTGGATTATATAACACATACCTAAGTGTTCCTTCGGTATTTGGTTAATGAATGGAATAATAAAGAACTGCTTCGGAAACATTTATTTAAAAGAAGAAAAGAAAAGGAGGACTATTAACGTCTTTGTATTTCAGGCTCTGTACGTGAGGATACTATGTCAATCAAAGTGGTAAGGCATAACAAACTAGTTATACTATACTTGTAATAGCTTCAAGTCAACCTTGCATCACGAAAAACAATAACACGAAGATCATAAACTAGGCCGTTTTCGAGTAATTCTTTAAGGATAAGTTAAGTTTCACCAACAGACATTTAGTTTGAAAGGGACAAACACAAAGTATATGATTAATTAGCTTCTATGGGTTATTCGTGACAAAGCGGGAATATGTATTAGTAAGATGTGTGTACAAATCAATACAATATGGCGAAAGAGCAACGATGGATTCTTATTTTATTCTGGGTATAAGAGTCATTATGCAAGCTAATTAACACAACTCCTTATATGGATCATCATTTACTAGGAAGCTTTGATGAGAACTCACCAATCTATTCTTATCTATTCATAGTAAGTAGGCTTATAGAATATTTTTTCATGCCTTAGCATACTTTCTACATTTAGTTAAGTATCAAACATCATCAACTGTGACAACATCTTTATCCAATTTAACTCCTACGCGTTCATCAACTTCGTGCTTAATTTGCAGGGTTTTACTTTTCGGGAAATTATAATGCAAGACAAAACAGAATAGCATAAAGATGAGTAATAAGGAAAATACTCTGCTTTACAAGGGATTTTAACTTGAGAACAGAACAGGCAAGGTATGTGCTTTATTTTAGTACTCTATCTCTTCCGGGCAGTTACTCACTCTAGATATGTCAGACTCAATATAGGGTATGTTTACCTTTCCAGCGGAATTTGTATTATTATAGCTTAGGAATTGTATACCTCTTATCTTCTTTGTCACGTTAAAGCGTGGTTGGGTCTAGCAGTCTTAGGAAATGTGTCTGCTTTCATAGTATTTGTACTTGGGAGTTATCTTGTTTCTTGTGTAAGTCCCTAATAAATAAGTCTTTGCTAGTATACAGCTTCACTTTCATGTTTTATATTATCTATTGCAATCTTCTAATGATCATTTATCTAGTTAATCGGCAGGGCACACTCCTAAATACCAATTCCATGAACTATTTCTAAAGGTCCTCCTTCGATTTCATCACCAACTTAAAAGAGAAGGGCTTTCCTTCTACGACTTATTTTATTATTCTTCTATTTCCACAACAAACAAAGAAAGGACAAATCTACACTCCTGCTTTCATCAATGATTCCAAAAAAACTTATAATATTCTCTTTATAAGAGAGATAATGGACTTCTTCTTACTATAGCTATAATCTGCTGCTGTTTTATCAAAATAAAAAATAGAAAGCTCTATCTAAATTTATAGGCATCCAACACAAGTAATAGCAGAGCCACTATATAAGATTTGGGGGTAAGGCATTTAGTAATATAAACGGGGAGTGTCTTCACACAGTAATACACTATATTCCTTTAAAGGAACAAATAATAGGTCAGGAAAGTAATAATATAAGTATAACACACCCTTCTTTCTGCCTGGCATCTAAAATATACCCGTCTGTTTCTACAAAGGACGCGCTTTCTTTTCTCTTTCTCGAAGAGGTCTCTTTATTGGTTAACTTAGGTTGTGAAAACACTGTGATTGCAAAACAAAAAAGAAGTTATAGGTGATTAAGCATGAGCCTCGACGTACTATTTACTAGGTGTTCTCTAATGGAATTTCATCTACAAATCTGAGTTAACTTCGTGCAAGGTTTATTTTTATAAAAAGAGGATTATAGGTGGCGTTTTGTTCTTTTGGTTCTTCTCTTCCTAGGAGTTATACTTATTCTGCCAAAATTACTACATGAATACATGCATAGATTTATCCTTAATAGCTAACTTAATGTACTATTCATATACTGTAATTAACCTTGCTTCCCTTATAAATTCCTTTTTAACTATTCCTAGAAATGTCTTTGATGAAATATGATAAATGGTATACGCCCATTCACTGCAGTACCTATATTAGAAAGAACCTCTTAATGATTACTACCCTTTAATGATTACTTTTAATTAAGAAGCATGGAAAAACTATTTTGACAATGACAGCACCCCTCCCCTTCCCTTCCCTTTCGCCCGGACATGTATATTTGAAACAACGCCTTTATACCAGAACCCTTTTTTGTTTGTGCTTAGTACTACATAAAACAAATATAATTAAAAAGGGGGGCTATATGTTACTTACCTAACATCTATACTACCTAGCTATACAATTATTATTCATAATTAATATATATACATATACTAGGGTTCCTTTACTCTTCTCTTATAAACCGTAGCCCACGGCTAAGTAATACTCTTAGTTATTTTTCAAAACACAAGCAAAACGTAGGAAATGCTTTTTTTAGTAGGTTAAGTATTCTTTGCATTGAAGTACTTTGTGTATAAGGGATAGCTTATATGTTCACAACAAAGTTTATATAGGAAGTTCTTTCTTTTTTGGTTTCCTCTCTAAAGTAAATTTAATAGGATAGCTTAAGTATAGGCACTCCTTCTTTTTCTTTCTACCTTCTTTAGTATAGGATATTTATATATAATAAACAACACCAAAAACGATGCTTTCTTTCCTTCTCTATAGTTAATTTTTATATGAAAGGTATATATAGCAGCCGCTCTCCCCCTTGTTGTAATATTTTATTCTGCTAAGTAAACGCCTGTATATAAATCAATATAAATTTCACATTATAAACTAAAAAAAAGAGGGATGATATAGACAAAACTTAGAGCTAATAGGGTAAAATAATATTAAAGAAGTCTTCCCTTCATGGCGGGTAATTTAGTTAGCGTTTTTAAGGAATATATCTGTACTTGCCTATACTAGATTAAGTTAATTGTACAAGAAATAGAAATAGAGAACCCATTATAGTAGGATATGTAGGGTCTTTACTTGGATTAGAATAGATGCTTTATACAGATTCTTAGTTAACTCCCTTAGATGTTATACTTTTCTTATTATGGGGGCAGTATTACTTATCAATGCTCTATTAACTTGTGTTTTCTCTCTCACCTTATATTTTAAAGAACACCAATTCTACCTAGTCGAGTATCTACCCTTCTCTTTACTAGCTACTAACAAAAAGTCTAAGAAGTATGTTTTCTAACGAATATAAAATTACTAATTAAATTAAAAGTTAACATGTGTCCTATAGCTAATAAATAAATAAATCATGTAGTTGTTTTATACTATGTCTTTAAAGTAAATAAGTAGGTGGCGTTATTTCATGCTTATATATTTTACTTGTGAGCTTTAAAAACCCCAAGGGTGATCTAATATAAGTGTTTATGTTCTCTCTCTCCTCTATTAATTTCATTGAGTACTCTGATATAGTGTTGTAGTTGGAATAGAATCTATGTAAGTGATAAGAATCGAGATATGCCTTACTTTGTTCTATAAATATGCCTTGTTTATAGTTTTTAGTTGTAATTGTTGGTTAAAAACTCATGTATCATTTATGTGTAGAATGCTTTCCATAGCTACGTTGCTTAGTAAATCCTTTCATAAAATATGTATTTTTTTTTTACTTTAATTAAAATAGATATCTAACCTTAACAGCATAATAATAATAAATCTAATTCCTTTACAAATTTTATATAGGAAGACACCAATGATATATGATATAACAACCAATCCTCTCCTCTTTGATAGTGATTTCTATTTAATGATTACGGAGTCCGTCTTAATTTATATCAATATTTTATAGGTAATCTTTTATAGGGTTTTGATAAGAGACGTAATTCCTTTATTGGGGATCAATTATATCTTGTGCATGTGTTAGAAATGGAGACTATTATGTTATGAAGTATTTATTTATAATTTGAACTATCTATCTTGTAAGAAAGAATTCACTATGGAAGAAAGGGAAATGGGATCATTAAAGTACTATGATTAGAAAATTACCTTAGTTATACCTAGATATAATATTTGAAGTTATTACTTGTCTTATTAGGTATAGGGGATTTTCTTTACTGTTTACTGTTTTTTTGAACAAACTGAACAAAGAAATAGCATTAATAGACAAAAGTAGTAGCTCGCAAAATCAAGTAGTAGCTCGGGTACATCATTTTCCTGCCATTAAAAAAAGTTTATATAGAAAACACAACATGCAGTTGTCGACTCGGAAATGCTATTTAAGGGTTTTCTTAATAAAAGAGATATAAAGAGAAGGAAATCACTATCAAAATACCTAAACTTGCCTTGTGTTTTATTTAATTCAAGTAAACCCTATAATAAATACAGGAGTACAGTTACACGGTTAGGAAGCATAGAAAGATAACTTTATGAGAAACCTTATCCAATTGAGGATTATTATAAATATAAAAGCAGCAAAATACATAAAAAATAGAATTATAGAACAAAGTCTCTTTCTTTTAGGGTAATTTTCCTTAGTAGAAAGCATAAGTTTTGGAGAAGATTGAAGCCGTGCACGTATAACTAAAGGAAAAAGATCCATAATGTAATGTTTTATAGTAGGTGTCTTTGGCTTGGCCTCTAACAAATACATCCTTGCTTAAACTATGATCCTTAATGATGAAAGGTGAAATCTATGTTAACCTAATAAATCCTTTTACAGCATTACTACAAAATAAAACCAAAGAAATGCTTTATGAGAGTTTCATATTTATTTACGTGCGCCCTTATTTACTATAAATTTTCTTTATCTCTCGCGCAGCAAACAAAAGTAACTATACCAAGTGCTTCTATTAGGGTTTAAGTAGATTTGAAGTTCTGGGTTAAAATTATTTATTAATTGGGCGGTGATAGTCTTCGAAATCTAGGTATCCCTTATTTTACTTTGCAACTTAACTCGGGGTCTTTTCTCTTTAGCCCGGCCTGACTACTTTTCCCTGGTATGCTTTAAATGTGGATTGTACTGGAGATTGAGTAGATTGAGTAATAAGAAAAAAAAGCAGAAATCAAATAATATAAATATAAGATCATCTTAATTAAATATTAATGCGAGAGACTTAGGCTCTTTCTAAATTAGGTTTTTAAGTTAAGGGGTAGGAATGGGAATCCCGCTTCTATAAGTTCTACGTCTACTTCCACTATAAATAAAAGAAAAGAAATTACATGTTGTGCATGCAGCCATATTAGTTAGATAGAGATAATAAACTCTTCTTTTTCAAATGTAACACAAATTAATTCTAAGAACCTCTTGTGAAATGAAAAAATCGCGAGAATATAAAATATAATAAGTGCATTCCCTTCCTTAACGTGTTTTTGAGAATTCCCTTTTTTTGTGCTATATTTTTTTTGTGCTATATAATATTCTGTGAGCATCTTTCTTGGTTGCATTTCTGACTAACGAATCAAATTTTTTCTTTAGACGACTATTTTCTTTGAATGAAAAAAAAAGTTAAAGGTCGATGCAGTAGAACACCGAAATTTTTTGTCGAGGGCTTTTATAGATTAAACACGGAGTTCAAAAAAGTCAGCAGATAATATAAAACCGAAAAGATAACGTCTGGTATCTCAATCTCAGTACTCCTCTTCTCTAAAGTTCTTCTAATTAAAGAGCGATAAATAATTAATAGAAGAGTTGCTTCCTAAATAAAAAAACGTAATAGTACTGGGTTTAGGTAAAGTCACACTTATTTCTTTACCGTCACTTACACCTTCTTCTTCTATAATCTACCAAGTCTTTCTTGATAATTTCTCTAAACTCTATAACCAGCAAAGGGAGATATTTCCGCGCAGGACCTTTAATTAAAACACCTATACATTGCTTTATACTTCTTTATACTTAAAATCATATAAGACAAGAAGTACGCATACAGTTCCTGGCCATAAAATTACACAACAAAAGAATATAACGAGCTTTAAATGAAATTTATGCTTATCCAGCTTCAATACTAAACCAAAGCAACAAAAGTATTAAAAAGTAAAGGAAGCCTTTAATATAATAGTAACTTCGGCGATAAAGATACAAAACGATGCGATGCGACAAGCTTGCCTAGAAATTGAGGAGCGCAGTAAGGGAACGATAAGTCAAAACAACATTTTGAGGTAAATTCTATAAATGTAGTAAACCGCACTATATAAAATTCCAGAATAAGGAAGAAAGAACATACTACTAAGTAAGAAAAAGTATCCTAATTAAAGTGGTCCGATAATCATTTCTTGACAATACATAAATTTCCAACTTCGTACATAATATAAGCCCTTCCTACTCCAGTGTATTTTTTCTTTTTTTAACTCAATCATGTTCCTTAATTACGAATTCCCCTTCACTATATCTCAAATGCGTGTCGATACTGAATGTGACTTGTGCTGACGCATTTTATTACTTACTTGAAGGAATCCTTATTTATAATGATGTGTGTTTTAGCATATAAAGAGTCAAGAATTAAAGGACGTATATTTTTTATTTTGGTTAGAAAGGAAGCTAGGATAGGGGCATATACTATACAAGGAAGAAAACATCGCAGACTAGGTATACTCTACAAATAAGATAAAGGTAGAACATAAAAAGAGGAGATACTTGGCTAATAACATACATATACCTCTCACTTTTCCTCTACTAAGAATAAATAAGAGATACCTTGTAAATTAAATCTATATAAAATGAAAACAACATAAATAGAGTCTAGAATCACGAGTACACACACGCCAATATACCAATATAAAACGTGCTTTACTAATAAACACTTCTATAATAATAATATCATCAAATACAACAAATAAGCTATAATAAAAGAACCTAATTAAGAAAGATGATAAGATCTAAAAGGTGTAAGGGGAGCGGAGCTACTATATTTCACTTCCTAAATTCTAAAAAAGTTTCTAAGTACTATGCTTTAAGGGTTATTAGGTAACAAAGAGAAAACTACTACAGGCGTCATAAAAGGATATTCTCAATACACTCAATACAACAATATAAATAATAACTATTTGTCACTTCTATACTATCAAACAACCAATACCATATTCTTACTATATCATTTCTTATAAGCTAGCCTAACAAATCATATTTCTTGTACATACATAAGTTTATCTTTCTCTTTGCATTGTATATAATAGAAAGGCACTCCTTTTTATTATTTATTATGATGGGTCTCTCCTAGTTTTAAGTAATTTCTATAAGGAGGTGGGCTTTTAAATTAAAGGTGGTTTACTAGACAAAAGTATAAGAGGAACAATGAGAGGTTTCTTGGAAAGCTATATTTAGTATACTATCACTTACTAGGGAAATATAAGAGAAAGGGTAAATAAATATTTATGTCTACTTAACTTAGTATTTAATAATTTAAAGGATAGGCGGATATCGGGTATTTTAAAGGGTATAATGTGTCAAAGAAGATATTGATAATAGGGTTTGGTTTAATCCTTGATGTCTCCTCTTACAAAATAGGCTATAGATCTGATCTGTTGCTACGTTATGTTATATGGTATGTGTTTGGTAACTCTGTATTTGTATATCGTGCCCAGTAATAAAAAAATAGGATTCCCATGATGTTTTGGACTAAAAGTTAGGTTTCATTTTTATAGGTTAGAAGGTAGAACTATAAAGGATGTGGTAGTATCACTCTCTAAGATTTAATTATGTTAGGCATGTAAATTGTGTTTCATAGTTAAGAGGTATAAGTTGTCTTAGGATATTATTGTGTTTAATAAAAGAGAAAATGTTTGTTATAGATCCATTCGTTTTTGTGAGTATACTCTTCTTTCTTAGACAGGGTAAAGTACTATACGTATTAGATTGAGTACTTAGCTTTTAACATATAATTACCCATCTACTCTTTAATTGGGTTTATTGTACTTTAAGTATCTCTCTATCTTTTTGGAATGTTGGAATGTATATTCTAGCTTCATTGAGTTTCTTCTTATAAAAATACTTGTCATTATCTTACTTAGTCTTATTTATATTATGTTCTACCAACCTCACCAAAGAGAAAATAATTAGATAAGTTTCCACCAATGTTTGCTAGAGTAGAAGAGACCCTTTAGAATAATGATACCGTAAGGCTTATAGAGTCCAGTATTAAATGAAGAGTGAAATCTCCCAAAACTAATTATAAAGGGAGCTAGGTATCAAAAGTACATATTAATAGGCATATAACAAAAAATAGAGATAAGAAAGGAACTAAGTACTCATAATGAAGTTCTAGTAGGTCCTTTATAGCGTAAAGTAAAATATAGAGCTTGTCTTAATACTCTGTTGTTAGAAGAAATATCTTAGTAGTTTATAACTTAGAGTAACCCTTAGCCCATAAGTATTAGTATTTAACCACTCCTTACTTAATGATATACAAAAACTACTTGTATACCAAAAAAACGATGGTACAAATTAGCTCTGTCTCTTTATCCCCTTACTCTTTATACTTGTTCTCTAAATTTATACTAATTTAATCCATAATGAAGGACTTCTATGTTCTCTACTTCGATGATGTCTGCCCAAAGCCTAAAAAAAGGGCAAACGTGTAAGTTCATATATTGTCTCTTAAATGTATGCATGAAAAGTAAGTGTCCTAAAGATGTTGCCGTAGTACTAGTATATTGTAGAGATTAAACAAAGTAAAGTAATTTGGGTATAATGCTTAAGTTTCAAAGGTACCTCTTATAGTAAGTAATGGAATATTAGACAAAACCTCTCCGTATCTTGTGCAACGTAGTCTCTTAGAAAAATATATTAGAAATAGTTAGAAGCTTGGTCTATAATTAAAAACTAAGAAAGAACGTATAGAGTAGTTATAGAGTAGTAAAAAATGCCTACCACCCCTACATAGATCCTATATAGAATTTATCTCATATAACTTATAAATTGTAACTAAGAGTATTTGAATCATATTATTTTGTGTGCAGTCTCCTTTATATTAATTTGGAGTGTAGGATAGAATCTAGCTTAAGTTTAAAACATGTGAATAGAGTTGCCTTATATCTTTAGATAACAGGGGTATTGTCTCCTCTAAGTGTAATTGGTAAGTGAATGGCTTATAAAAGTGTTACATAATTTTTTAGTAGATGGCAGAAATGTTTATTACCTCTGTTACCTTAATTAGCTTAATACTCGGAGATACTCTATCATACATAAGTTAAGACCTATATTTCTTATCCTATATCACATGCAAAGACAAATATAACACCAAATCTGGCATATCACACTATACCCAGGAGAACAATAGAACAATAATATCCTTTGAAGTACACTATAAAAAATGCTTTGTCACTTAAGGAACTCTATACTTACTTATGGAACGAAAAAGACCTATTTGGGTTTTTGCTATAATTTATAAATAAACCATATGTTGTAAAAGTAAAAAATAAATATACTATAAGTTGGAAGAAATAAAAGATATTGAGATAGATATAAAATAAAGATAGGAATGGGACTAAATAGTGGATAACATAGTGTACGTGCTTGGAATATAAATTGGTATAATAAATAGTACACTGTCTTAGATTTAGTAAGTGCTTTAGTAGTATATAATAAACATGTTGGAGATATAGCTGTGCTTATGTTACTCCTTGGCTTAGAATGTTGGTAAATACGATTCTACTTAATTGTAACATCTACTAGCAAAGATAAAAGTGGGTATAAGGTCAACTAGGAAAGTAAGTGGAATTGGAAGGAAAGAACGTTGTAAATTATTCTATATCTTTATATATCTAGGATAGAGCGATAACTATAATGAAACTATATCTTGCTTATAGTATGCTGTACCTATGAAGTCTTTCATGATTGCTCTTTTTTGTCTATAAGCTCTATATCTATTATATAATACCAGTAGTATACCTTACTACCTAATTACTTGTTTATGCTTCCACTATATAGCTATAAAGTAACTACTAAATTTTTCATTCCTTGTAAACATATCTACTAATTCTTACTAATATGGACTTCCTTCCCTTCTTGCTTTAGTATTATATAGATTGAAAATATAGATTGAACCCCGCTTTCTAAAACTACCTCATCTACTCTATAAAAGAATCTCAGAATGCTATCATACATGAATTGAAAGGTATTATATTTAGAAATTAAGTAAACCTAGAACATAAAGGTGTAATATAAAATGATAGTATTATTGATACATGATACTTTAACTTATATTAAGTAGTACCTAGAAAGAAACCTATTTAGTTGTTAGTTAATGGAAGGCAGAGTTCATCTTCTTTCAAGCTTATTATTTATTGTAAATTATGGGGTGTAGCACTTACTTTTTTATATTTCCATTATCTATATCTTCTTCGTTTTTCATAAGTTTTACTCTAGTTTCATCATGTTGTGAACGTATAGTAAAATACATCTTTCTATATAGACAAACCAAAAATTTCTTAGGAACTTCTTCTCTCTCTTAGGATATGTGTTATAGGGTAACATACCATCTAGTAGTTAGTATAAGCACTCTTTCAAGAATTGGGGTATTTCTTTATTTATATATATAGTGTACTAACAATGAAACGAAACCACTTACCTTTATTCCTTTATTTTATTATGTTTTAATAGATCTTTACCAACTCCAAGATATTTTCTTTGTCCTCTTACCTTGCTAGCATAGTATTTATTGTAATAAGGAAGTTCTATATAATTCTAAGGGATCTATTTATGCGTTATCTTATATGTGTCACAATAATATAACCTATTTTTAATGTAAACCCTATAATTATTTCTAGCACTTCTCTATATTGCAGTATACCCTATAAATATGCCTTACTTCCTGTACTCCTTGTTTTTCTCCTATTATTGTTATTATACCACCTTACATAATTTACTACTGGTGTTTCATGGAGCATGCTTATACAAAATATCCCAGAACTTATCCTTAATTTGTGAGAGAACGAAGATGAATTTATAAAGTTGCTTATCAAATTTAAGGAATGGATTAAACAAAAACAACAAGGTAGGAACTCTTTAGAGGAATGTATACAAATTTATAGGGGAACTATCTCAATATAAGGACATAAGGAAATCGCTTCTAAAAGACTTGGCAGAGAAGTCTCGTATCGAAGTAGAACTTTAGGTGTTATATAGAATTTGTAAGGAGGAAAATAAATTAATAGTTGATGTAATATTAGTGTTATCGTATAGTACCTTATCTCTCAGGTATATTCATAAGTATATTAATGTATAGAGTACATGAACTTTATCTAATATCCCCCTTTATAGCTAAACTAGAAATGAATTATACTGTTTTTTGTGTTAATGAACTCCCTGTATTTTCTTATCTTTTTTAGTATGTAATCCCTATATCGTGTGTTGTTAGAGAAGTCCATTTATCGTGTGTTGTTAGTAGAGACATTATACATAAAAGGTAATTATCTTTATATAACCTCAATTAGTTATATAATACAAGTTAAATTCCTATACCACTAGTACACGTCCACTCACCTTACTTAAGTAATCACACTTCTATTTCTTCTCAATGTAGAACATATTTATTATTATTTACCTGACCTCCCTTTAATATAATACACAACTTATAACGTGTCTTTGTTTGCTAGCTAATATAGATAAGGATATATAATTATAGTTTTGTTTTCATGAATAGAAGCAATAGTAATTCTTACGCTCTTGAATAAATGGTTCCTCTCGTAGACGGGGTTAATCCAAATAATTTTCTAGAGTCAAGAAAGAGCACACACTTTATATCCACCCAAGGCAAAGAAAGAGGTATTATACGATTACCTTATATGTTATGTTCTTATCCCAAATATCTTTCCTTACTTTAATAATTATTTTACTTGTATAGTATAGAAGCATCCATTACTCTAAACTTAGGAGTATACTAGCAAATTGTTTTGTCTTTCATTCAAATAGAATCATGACAAAAAAGGAGGATAGGTGTACAAGGGGAACTTACTTAAGGATACTTTACCAATACCAAGAGATACCTTGAAAATAGAATTACAAGACATAAGAAAATTTGGATTACATCTACTATGTTGTTAAATAGGGATATTACTTCCTATAAGTTCTATGTTTTTCATTCTATCTATATATATTTATCTCTAGTACGTGATATTTATTCTTCTTCTACTCATATTATATTATTTAGCTTAGCTTCTTCCCTGCGTACTTAAGGAATCTGTCTCTTATCTATAGCCTAAAATACTTTCTAGAAGAAAAAAAGAGATTGAGTTAGTTAGAACCTAAAAGAAGGCTACACATGTCTTACTATAATTTACAAAAAGAATAATCCATAAAAGCAAGATAACTCAGGTTAACACAAGTAACTACTAAGACTAATAATTAATTAGGAAGGACTTCTTAGAATTAATATACCACATATACCACTAGAATCTTTTTTAATCCCTCTACTAACTGTAAAATTGTATACCCTCCTTTTTATTTTTAGGATAAGTAGTAAGTCACACCGCGCTAGCAAAGATAAACACCATTATGGAAGTTTATGAAATAATATAAGATGCCTTGTACCCATTCTTAAAATGCAATTATAGGATGTAGTGATAAATATAAGATAAAGGGTATTTGGTATATGATGTGAACTCTACTATGCATATCAAAGTTGAAGGGGATTATCTAGTTCTTACATAAAGGATTCTCGGTTACATTCTATAATATCTACTCGCTTCTATACCATGGATATAACAATTTACATCTCTTTCTAAGTACCTTTCATTTTTATTATACGTACGCTACGTTTGTCTATGTAATCCCTTTTCTTAAATCCTCAGTGTGTTTAACAACTAAGCCCAACCCCAAACAAATATATGAATTTACACTTGTTTCTCTTGTTTCTGATACTAGAATTTACTATATTTTATATTTTCTAGGCTCTTTTTTGCCCGGCTTGGTTTCTTTTTGTTGACCCCTTGTCTTTCTATCTAGAATGCTTTTGAATAACTTATTAAATCTTGGATGATTGCTCATAACAAAATAGGAAAAAGATGTTTAATTCAAAGAAGAAAGAAGGGTGTGTTTAGTCCTTTCACATCTTCCCCGACACTTGATATAATAACGAAGCATGTCTTTGTTGTAGTTCAGCTTTTCTTGGTGTGATGTTAATATATTATATAATAATAATAAATAGGCTGTGCCTTGCTCGTGATGAAAAAACTATTCTATATACTAGTCTACAGTAACGTCAGGCTTAGTACTGGTTAATGAAACAATGCCGATGTGATCAGCAGCTTTACTTACTGAGGTTTATAAGAGTCATCGTGGTCAAGTTTCCTTTATCTACCCAAAAATTCACGAGTCTCAATTACCTTTCTTTTTTTTTACAGCTTTGTGGTGCACTCTATAGTTTTGGCAATAAAAAGGACTGCATTTAGGAATACGGGGAGGTTATAGTAGCTTGGGAAGAACTCCGGATAACCAAGTAAAAAGTTATAGCTTTAATCTGATTAATCTAGTGACTTGGGTATTTTTAGATTTGTTGTGATATCTTATCTTATCTTACTTCGAGAAATCTTGTGGAAAGCCTAGTACAAAATGTTGTAAATTAAATAGGATTAAAACTTTATTTAGTCTCCCTTGTTCTTTATTCTTTCTTTATATTTTTGATCCCCTTGGTTGGTCTATCTATTTCTATATTTAACAAAAAACTGAAACTAGAGGAGGAGCTTATTATATTAATTAAGGAAGACCCATCTCGCAATACATTCTTAATTAAAGGGATCAGCTGTTAACCTTTCTTCCGAATCCGTTGTGGCTTTCACGGTTATTCAAATTGTGCATATCTCCTCTATGTTGAATTGAATGTACTTTTTTATATAGAACAATGAGAAAGATGGATCTAAAAAAGAGCAAATCTTAACTTTTTAGAAGGGAAAAGAGAAGGACCCTAGAGCACTTGTATATCTCGCTGTTATAATTTCATCAAGCTACTCCGTAAAGAAAAATATATGAATTGCTTTATTATCTCCTCCTACAAATTCCTAAAAATATAGAAAAAGCACAACAGTCAAAATTACCCGAGATCTGATACCCAAGAAGAGCATTAATTAAGATAGAACTCTGCAGACTGAACTTTTTAAGAACTTCTAGAAACTGGGAAGACCAGATCCACGTTGCAAGGTTTATTGTGTTCACAAGTTTTGATTGCGCAAGGCTATATTAGAAAATTCTGTTTAGGGTCTACCAAGATACGCCCTATATTTATACTGTAAATAGCGCCTAAGAACTTTAGATCTTTCTCTTTTATCGAGAGTAACAACCAGCCCAATCAATTCAACCCTCCACTGTGCCGGCTGAGTGTTCATACCTTCCATAAGATACCAGACTCCTCCTCATGTGTCGAGGTTAGAATACTTTTTTTTATAGAGTGGAAGTTGAATCTCACGACACGAGCCTGCGGCTATGCTTTCTTCTTCTTCATTCTACTTCTTGGGTCATCACTCACCTAACAAAGATCTTCCAAGTCATCTTCCCGCGATTTTTTGAAGGCTAAGGAAACCTTGGTTGATTTTGCCTTTTTCAGACCTATTTTATTTCGAGCTTCTCCGCAAGAAAGGTTTGACACTTCATTGTACCTAAGAGAAGCTCTGACGATCTGTGGTGACTTAGTTGTGACCTGGCCTTCCGATTTCATTCAGCCCTACACACGAGAAATTCCACTCTCCTCTGTCTCACTCAAGTCTACTTGTTTATAGAAACCACCACCTTTTTGTTTCACATTCTACACGATGAACGACCTACGTGCGCTTTTTCTGCCCAGTCATTCCGAAGAACACTTGCCCCCTCCGTCTTACCGCGGCTGCTGGCACGGAGTTAGCCGGGGCTTCTTTTCGATTCCTATCATGATGTCAC
>JAYMSO010000009.1:0-30152 GCA_036897175.1 Plantago depressa | reverse complement strand
AGTAATCATCGTCTTAAGCAGTTCTTAAAAGTTCTAAGTAAATAAAGAACTCACCGCCTTTCTTAGCTCATAGTTTCTAGTGTATAGTTTCTTCTCCTTAAATGTAAATGTCCGTTCTTAGAAATGCTAGTTACGGGAGAGGTATTCTCTCTTTCTATACCAATTCTACTTTATGTATGCCTTATAGTTGTTACATGCCTCATTTCATTTTCATATTATCAATAGTTATCTTCATATTTCCTTGCACAGGTAAATATTTAAACATTTGCAACATAGTTATTTATTAGCATTATGCGAGAAATAATAGAATATAGAGTACGTACAACAGATCTCTTAGATTTTATACTTAGTTACCAAAGCCTTTGTTTGGGATTTATCAATATAAGACTTATACTATTACATACGTTATATCATCTTGCGAACAAACAACCTGAAAATGTCTTTTGGAATCTTTATCGTCAATACTTGGATTAGTTCTGTGCTATATCAATTGTATCTTTGTTAGTAAAAAGAAAAAGTAAGAAGAAAGAGTATTTGCATAGTTTCTTTTAATCAAACTTCTTAGACTCAATCATCAAAGAAACAGATACAAGTTATGTGTCCTGGAAATGTAGTCTGCCTGCATGCACAAGATTTCTTACTGATAGCTAAGAGAAGAGTAGGATAGTCTGCCTGTAAATTCTATTTATAAAATACAAGTAATTAAAAGAAAGAGAGAAGCTCTTATCTACCGGATCTAATTATTCATACTGTGTTGCTCCGCGAAAATGTGCGTGCACAGTTGATGCCTCGTCCATTTCTTTCTATTGAACTGTGTATCTTTGTTGTTTAAGTCCAAACTTGCGAGTTTATTCTATGACGCTACTTTTTATATTATATGTAAATTATATATATGTAATAAATAAATATATGTAATAAACCACCTATACCCTTGGATTTCTAATAACTTACTAGGGAAACAGAGTCTTCTATATATATTTTATTTACACAAACTTTCTCTTTCTCCTCGATTCTATGTAAAATACCGTAATAAATGCTATAATAAATCAATAATATATGATTCCATGATATTCATTAGTTAAACATACTCTTCTTTACTCCACCCCTTTTTTACTGTATTAGTGCGGATTTTATGTCTTCATTATTTTGGAGAAATCCTTTCTTTTAGCCTTGTTTTTTGTTTTAACTAGTATTAAGAAGAGCCGAAAGAGAAAATACTGTTCCGTTGTGTGACTTATGTACATATACTCGACAATTGTAAGAGGAGCAAAGGTTCATTCATAGTAGGACACCTCCTATTCTAATTTCTCGTATATTTTTATTATTTATCTTTGTTGTGACATTATGACATGTCGGCAAACTAATTATACGATTACTCGGCTATTTCAGCGTGATTCCTTACATAACCCAAACATAAACTTTTATGTAGGCGTGTGTACAACCCACCTTTCTCCTTTTCCAAGCTAAGATCCTATTTTATTAATTTATTAAAATACGTTACAGAGATATGCCAATTCCTCCTCCCAGAGTATCCTTCTTTTTTTGAGATTGAGAGGTGTAGCTAGATAAAAGTATTCTTTTTATACCATAGTAGTATATTATATTGCATACCCAACAAAACTTTGCGAGCAAATGACAATCCGAATTCATTTTGTAATTCTATTTATATCCTAGACTAGGTTATCTAGGACATGCTTGTTTACGAATTATTCCTTCTACTTGATTGACTATTACTAATATCTATCATATGGAGATTTCCTCTTGGTTGTTTCTGATTTACTTTATGATATTTCTTTTTCCTGCTAATTTTAATTTAAAGAGAGTGTATTCATAACATTTACTAATATAACAGTTTGACCATGACGTCTTTCACATCTATTTGGTAGCCAATCCATTATTTTGCCATAAACACACAATTAAGGGTAGTACTTTGGCCCAGAAGTAGTTAGAAACAAATTATAACAAAATGCATAAGTTTTGTTCTAGTTACTAGTTAGTGGATCTACCCCAAATAAATTCTCAAGGGATAAGAGTTTTTGTTACTTATAATAAATAAAAGGAAAGAAAAGGTAATAAAAGGAAAGAACAAGGAAATAGTCTTTCTTAGTTTAGAGTTATTATATTATTCATTAGTCATGGCTATTTTATATTATAGTCCATCTTCTCTTTTTATCTACAATGTGTCAATTGTTGGAGTCTTCTTGTCTAACCATTCCTTGGTAGGCTTTGCTTTACATTTCTCTATATCTATAAAATTTCTATGTTCGCGAATCTTTTTCCTCATTCATTACATTATAACTACTCGGAATACATTTGTTCCTTCCTCCGTTTCCGGAAATGCACTATTCTCTTTTTGTATACTTTGCAAATCCCTTATTTACTATATCGGGTCTTTTCATCGTAGTGTAAGTGTATATTATATGTACATAAATCTATCCTGCTTCTATTATCTTAGATTTGGCACAACCCATATATAACTAGGTTTCGTGTTAGGCATACTTAAAATACTTAAATATCAATGATTGAAGAAGACCTTCATCACTTTTTGTTGTATGTTTGCTTTGTTGAATTATATATTATATAGACCCTTAACTTGATTAGGCTCTGTATGAACTTAAAAGTTTTGGTCGAAATTTGAACATTGAAGAGTTATATCTACTTCTTATATATTTCTTATACTTCTTAGTTTAGGGTTACTTTTCCTTTTGTTTGCACGCGATTACATTAGGCAGTTTTTTTTATCTTGCATTTTGAAATTCTTTCCTCACACACAATCAATGCTTTTTTATATCTATGAGTCTTAATAAAATCCTAGGGCAGAGCTACGTAATAAAACTCGGCATACAATGCAACCAATGTTTTCTACACCAGAATATAGACTTTTCCAAAGAGAGTTCTCTTAACACAACCTTCCCTAAAAGTTATTTTATCGGCTATTCTTTTTCGTTATAATGTTTTATGAAAGCCTACTGTTGTTTGCTAATTTAAGTATGGAATAATCAGCTAATCATCCTCTCGACTTATACCTTTCTATAAGGGTTCCGTAGACTTTGTAACGCAGCCCTTTCATTATTTTTGATCCTCTCTCTAATTTCTAATTGCAATTCTCATGTTTGTCTTGCACTATAGTCTATTCTCACGGATTGATCAGATCCTTACTTAACACAATTCTTTAAAAATGATATTCTGATGAAAGCAAAATTCGTGGAATCAAACAGCTAGATGAAATCCTTGTATATTTAGTTTATAAATATATTTTTAGAGTAGTAATACTTTATTGTATGTTTTTTTTTCAATATCACTTGCATACACTCTTTTCGTTTTAGCTATTTATTCTATTATGGCTGCCCTGTTACAACTTACTAGACCGCGTTTTTTTCTCCACCCTAAATTCTATATTTTTTTGAATCTTTGTCCTACTTTTCTCCCATAATTTGGAATAAACATAGCCCCACCAACCGAAACGGATCACTATTTCAAAGAAGGGTTGCTTGTAAAAGTTCAAGTAGTAGAAATCCATTTACTTACTTTATATAGATAAACTTTAGTGGAAAATGATCCTTTGTTTCTATAAGTTTCTAAGAACTTTTCTTCTTCTGTATTTTACGACCGAATAAATCCATTTTAATGATTCATCTCCAAAGCGTGCTGTGCGAAGGATATAGAGAAGTAGAAAAATATTCTAAATAACCTAACATAGGTAAGTTCCTCAGACAAGACAATAAAGATTCTACATATAATACAAGAAATCACACCTCTATTTTGCGCAAAGTAATTTATCGATTATACACGATATAGGGCAGCACTTATAGAAAACTAGATTAATTATATATAAGAATATAGATAGATATATATATAATTAAATTATGTAGTAAAAAAGATCTCTGTTCGTCAAATATTATGGAATGCATTAGTTAGTTACTGGTTGCTCAGTCAATATAAAACAAATAGAGGTAGTAATTGGTATTTTTGGTATGTATACCCTCACCAGTAAAATTAGTCGTAATAGTCTCGTGCGAAGAGTGCATCATACTACTAGCATAAATATAAGTATAAATAAGTAAATAATCATAAATGTTTTCTTTCTTTATTTATCAACCAGAGTTCCTTGTAAGACGATTCTTCCTGGCTTTTCTATTCTCTATTCTGGACATTTATTATGCCGAGTGTTTTATCCCTTTCTACCCTTTTTTCTGTCACTTTCTTAGTTACTCCGAATCTTCTTTCACATTTTATGTACTAGTTGGTACTTGGAACAGAGAAAAACAAAGACATAGTATATTAGGTATATTGGTAGGAAGTAGGAATATATCCTGTAAATATTTGGTAATGTAATAGTAGATTCTATGCCTATACTTCGTAAAATAGACTTCCTACCCAAACAAAAAGCAATACTTGGGAAAATAACTCTTGTCCAAATTCTTTATTAGAGACTTTCCAGAATACGTTCTTCCACGCAATATGAAATAATCCTAAAAGTCTCGAGTGGGGAAATTCTCTGTGTTGAATCTAAAGGGCAAGAAAGATTGGATTACAGGTGGTACCTTGCCCCGTCATGACTATTCCTTATTCACACGTTTTTATTTAGTTAAAGAATTCACAATGGACTTATTCCATCTTCGTATTATCAATAATTGCTATATTCCTTGTACACAGGTAATTGTTTATAGACGCTTTGTAACATTGCTTTATGGTTTATGAGTGAGTCTTTCATACTTTATTATATATATTATTATATAGTATCCAAGAAGGTGACTTACTTGAATTATAGTCAATTACAACACTTACAATACAAATCACATTTCTTCCAACTTATAGTCTCATCCAGAAGTATCTCTAAAAACTAAAACATATTAGCCATAGAATTTATATTAGATTATCGTGAATACAAATATCCTTTGCCACGGTTAGAGACATAGCTCTTTAATCAATATTTCCAACCTTGGATAGCATCTATGGAAGTAAAAGTAGAAATAGCTCTATAATGTTTAATTTAGTTATAAAAATTATATATATATAAGAATTAGAAAAGTATTTAAAATTGCTAAACGACAGAACCTTATAAATTGGAAGACAAATTCTCAGTAGTAAGCCTATTTCTTTAGTAGCTTGGAGCAGCAGTAGAACCTAGAATAGATACAAGTTTTTTTCGCAAGAAAAAGGTATTGAAAATGAAAATAGGAAGAAAAGAATCCGTATTAAAACTTACCAGATGCTGCGTTGTGGATAGAGTGTATGTAATGAAAGGTAAAATTCCAGGGCTTCTCCCTTATTGCTGATTGATAACAAACACTCGTCTTATCTAAGTATTATTTCCTAATTTATTTTGTCTAAACTCTTTACATCCTTGACAATGATATTTTATACGATGTCTATACCCGCCAATCCCAATTTCTTTACTTTTACTGCTTATGAGTAATCAAATTTCTGTTTTTCAAAATCATTTATAAAGGGAATTCGAGTTTACTTGTTTTAACTACTACGGACTACTAATAAGTTTTTCATTTCTGGGTACCCTCTCGCTAAGGAATTCATTCCGACATTCCTTCATGCATGGGATCGGTTCACTGAATCGGGAAGCCGAACTAAACTACTTAATGGGTGCTGTACTTAATTCTATGAGTCAAGCTAGGATGGGATACTTTGTTGCTTTCGTTGTATATTTCTATTTGTATTTCCTTTTTTTTTTTTTGATCTTTCTATCTACCCTACCACTGTCGGATGGTTCATTGGGATTTCTTCCAAGGAATCCAGATATACCTAAGAGATGGGATTAGATGAATATTCTTTTCTACTCTGAATGGTGGGGATGATATGTATGAATGTTCTTCCTTCGTTATTAAGGAGTTCTCTTTGAAAATAAAATAGAGTAAAGTCTTCGAGCCAAAGAAAAATATACATATACATTTGCTGAGTTTTATAATAGTTCATTTATCCTTTGAAATAAGCGCGTATTTGGAAATAGAATCAACATTATGAGTAGTTTATGTTTGAAAAGAGTCTCTGTTGTTATTGGAAACATAGTAATCATCGTCTTAAGCAGTTCTTAAAAGTTCTAAGTAAATAAAGAACTCACCGCCTTGTCTTCTATATCTTCTATATATAAAAGAGAATTGCATAAAAAATAATAGGCCTATTATATATACCAATGATTGCACCAGCCTTAATTATATTTTTTAGTTATTAGATCATATATTAGATAATTAGAGTTATTCTTGATTATAGGCAATTTTAGTTAAAAAATCTGGAAGTCAAAAAGAAAAAATCTACAAATCCAAATGCGAATGCTCTTGGTGCGGGCGCTCTTAGTGACCTATTTTATTATTGCTCGTTGTATGCTGCCATTCTTGCGAATACTACTCTTTGTAAACCACATACTTAGTTTTTTTGTAAAAAGTAGGCATTAACCGGCACTTATCTTATGTGCATTGTTTGGTATTAGTATTTGACGCATGACTATGAACTCACGTGATTTGTGACTCTTTGTCTTTGGTATGCCCAGAATTATCTCATTCCTTTTATCTTCATGCCAGAAAGATACTTTCAGTTTAAGAGCATTTTATATAAGCAGTCTAACTCATTTAGTAAAAAGAAATATACACTTTAGGGAACTCTGTTTAATAAAATTAGAAGCAAGGCCTAGTAGTTGTAGCAAGAGCCTTTGCACCCGAAAAAATACTCCATTTACCCTTGTTGGATCAGTTGAAAAAGAAGTACGTAATTTTTTTTTGTAATGAGAACCACCACCGATTTGAAAAGGCAAAGGTATAAAGGACTGCTATAATGTATCGCGATTCTAAGAATTTGGTTATACGAAGAAAAATTAATAGAAAAGAGTTCTGCAAGATTACCGCTGACCAATAATAAAAAGAAGACTACGCTGTCTTCCGTATTATCTGCAAAAGGCATATAAAGGAAATCCATTTATTGTGGTAAAGTATCTTCCTTCCATGCCTAGATGGAGTTTCTCTATTATGAAGTACAATGCCTTCTAAATTTCTAACTAAGTAGATCTAACAAACATATCGTATGAAATTTATTTCATAGTAGCCGTCATGGCAAAGGGGCAAATAGGTTCATACAAAGATCTATAAAAAGATAGATTGGATATATAGTACAGATAGATTTTTGTTTGAGTTCTGGTTAGATTATATAGAGTTAGAGGAGAAGATCCAAATACATATTCGTGAAAGAAGAAAGGTCCGTGAAGAACTCATAATAACAAGACAACGATGTCCATCATCTTACAAAGAAATTACTTTCGATTGGTAAGTATTGGTGCAACGATATTGCTTAAATTTAATCTACTATTGAACTTGAACTTATGATTCGATATTTTTGATATTATAGCAAGGCGTTAAAAAAGCACTCTCGAGTATCTAATATATAGTAGTGGTCATAGTGCGTGTTCCCCTGTTTTTTATGTCTTTTTTTGATGCAATGCCTTTTCTTTTTATAGGAGGAGAGGAGAATACACATACGCATTTAGAAGAAGACTGTTGTCAAATTTTCTACTAGTTAGTGTATGTAAATTGATATGAAAAATATGAAGAAGTAACCTTGTTTTTAGATAAATTTCACTCGATCTTTGTTACGTATATGTATAAATTGTATAAATACTCGTTTGTTGAAATCTTGGTGCAACACATAAATCCTTAAATAAAGAGACTAATTAATCCATACGGAATTGTACTTAACCTAGATTTTGATCCAAAAACAGTGCATAAATTTAAATAAATTAAATAATATACAAAAATGCCACGTATATAGAGTTATTGTATATAAAATAAATTGTAATATAAAACACCTTCACTGTAAGTGTCTTTCTCTTCTCTAGATTCTTCCTTTCTTTCTTTGTAATTTGTATCTACGATTAAAATTGTATTAAATAACATCTAATTCTTATTTTGTTTGATTGGTGCAAGGCTTAGCAACGCTTACTCGACTTGCATTTTCTGGTCGCATAGAAATTCTGTCACGTATGTATATAGAGCTAATTAGAATTTCTTGAGCATAGTAATCAAAGCTAGAAGACTCTTACTACACATATTTAATTTATAACGAAGCTGTATTATGAACACTCAATATATTTTTAGAACTCACAACTTACTTAATTAAGATACTACTATAAACTACTTAGTACACAACACAATTACTTTTATGAATTGACTCCTTATTAATTATTTATCTATTTTAAGTAGTACACCATTGTTTCTTAACCACCTCTCTTTGGTAGGCTTTCTCATTTTATTATAGTATAGTATCTATGACATTTCTCTAAGTAAGAATTTTTATTATAGGTGAACTCAATGCTATTAGGTATCAATCCTATCTAGTAGTACAAAGAAACACATGTGATATTATATAATTTGGGGAGTTAGTGGCTTAGGCATCAACTTATATCTTATTATGGTGTTAGCTACGGTATGAACTTTTGTAAGTAGTACGGAATTTTTGTCTTTAACTAAGATATGTTTAGAGTAAATCATTATTTAGAATTACCTACTAACTAAGTATTAAGTTATGTATCAATTTACTTGGGGTTGTATACTCTCTTTCTATCAATAAAAGAAACATTCTTAAATACTTAACTTTACTCATGATAAGAAGACGCTGCTAAATTACCTGGCCTATTAAAGTAATGTTCTATCTTCCACGAGTACTAATACAACATGAATAGAATGAAAGCTTCCTCTTACAAATATTTAGATTTCCTAAGCTCCTACCCTAAAGTATGCTTTCGTCTTAGACACTAAACATATACTAGTACCTTTTACGCATAATATAGGTTCTTAGGCAAAAATACTTGGAAGGTTAAAAGAGATATTGTATTGTATACCATGAATAGTAAGGCATGCTTGGAAATGATATAACATATCTAATAATATAAATAATATAAAAGTAACTTGGGGAAAGAACAAAATATAAGTAACAACGCAAGAAATACATCTATCACTATGCCAATACCTTCTAATTAAATATACTCCAGGGTTACTAAGACAAGTACTTACTCCTTTAGTTAAAAATAATATTGGCTAGGTATAACTTTATTTAGACTATTAATTATAATTACGTCGGTGTAACACTAAATAAACACTTACTTGAGAAAGATAACACGGATATGATCCTATACTAAATAAACTACTTAAGCTTTGTATATACATTAACTAGAAATAAATCTAACTAACTATGAGATATAACTACTCTTATTACTATTACTACCTTGTTTCTTCTAATAAATAGTTGTTGTGTGTGATAGAAAATAGATTGTGGTGTGAGGGAAGATACCTTTCTAGTCTAATAAACTTATATGAAATACTACGTGTTCTTATAACTTTGTCTTAGCTGTACTTTATAGCACTTAATTAACTCTATTCATTTCTAAGTTTATATTCTAAAAATACTTGTTCTAATACTTCTAATTTATACTACTAAGAGGAACCGCATACATGAAAACACTTATCTTTTGTTTAAGCTTTTATGAACTTATAGTATAGAATACCCGAGGAGAGATATATTAAGTACCCAAGTAAATCCCCTAAGTGATAAGTTGTAGAAGTAGACTTCTATCCAATACTAAATACCCTTCTATTTGTTGTATGTAATTAAGGCAACATTGAAAAATATAATAAAGAATCCAAAAAAGTAGTATATCTTCTGTTCTTAGTAGTTCTACCTAATAATAATAAAATAGAGTTAGAAGTTTAGTATATCATCCTCTTATCTTTGAGTACAGTACTGGATTTTTCCTATAATCAATCTATAACAAACAGCATGCTTTCTTCTTGTTTCAGTATATCTCACTAGGTAAGTGCACTCTAAGTTATGATATGTTCTATCTAAGCGTACCTTGTATAAATAATATTCTATTAGGTATATATAATCTGTCTTCGTGATCAAGAGCTTTTCGTGTATAAAAATCTAGTTAATTTGAGATAAATGAGAAATCTTATCATGTACTTTACTTACTTTTGGCATCTTTTAATATTATTTACAAGACATGTTATTACGAAATATACTATTTATTATACTTTATTATACTTTCAATGCGCACCTACTAATTTTTTATAGTTGCCTTTGTGGTTTTCCTCTTGCATTTATAGTTATATGCCTCTTCCTTCCAAAAGCTATATTTATGGCTTAGAATTTGTAGTTCACACGATAAGAGGTAACTCACACTTATAAGATCCTTCTTTTTTGTTTAAGTACTTTCCCTAAGCTAATTAAGGTATGAACTTTTATTAAAATGATGTGAAACTAAGTCCTATTTAAGTGATTTCCTATACTAATTATATATATATAACCTTGCCTAAGAATTTTATAATGAGTCTTAGTTTCTGTATGTATCCCTTATAGAAGTATCTAACCTATCCAATGAAACCTAATGTGTATACCTTAATATGTTCTTTCACTTATTTTATTATAGCTTACCTTTACGTATTGTGAGACATGCTTAGTGTTTTTAACTTCCAACTTATAGAACTGAGTACTCCCTTTACACCATGAGTTTATTAGCGTTCATTTCTTTCTTCCTTTCCAATTGTGTATATGCATATAAGATCCTACCTAAGTTATTTTTGTACCAATACTTACAAATCTATAGAAATTTAAATCTAAATACCTTCTAAAAGTGATATTTGGGTTAGACTTCTCCTTTTTTTTATTCCAGACTAAATCTTAAAGTTATATACAATGTATACTTATAAACACGTGTTTAAATAATTTTGTAATGTACCCATAATCATGAAAACCATTTTGGGGTAAAGAAGATAAGTAATGGAATAAATGTGAGGTCGAATTCATATTTTTGTCTAAATTATTTATTAGAATTAGTCTTGTTAGTTAGATACTTAGATATAGGACTTAGTTAGGAATGCTATAGTATATACATAAGTTGAGTAGTCATAAGAATGGTATCATATAAGTTAAGTTAGATTCCAGGATAGGTGTAATATAAAATAAGTATACTTATAAAAGGAAATGAGTTGTGTTTATAAAATCTAAAATATATTAGAAGTTAAGAAGAAAGCATATTAAGTTAATTTCATTTGAATATAGTGTAATGCTTATGTATAAAGGGTAGTCCCCGTATAAAGAGAATAATTAGTAGCTAAGAATTATATAAGAGCGTATTTAGAAACTTGGTATGAAAACTTATTTAAGATACATGAAATGACACGGCTTTTAAAAGATATTTTTTAGTATATAGCATAAAACAAAAGAAGAGGGAAGTAATCCCACGTGTATGTATAGTATTGTTAGAAGGCATAGACCAAATAGAGTCAAATCATTATAGGCAAGGTACAAAAATAGATATTCATATGGTTTTTCAAAGTACGTTGTTTCCTATCTCTTTCTCTTAGCGTTCATTTTAGTTATAAATAAAAAGTACCCAAATCTCTTCTATCACTTAGTTTAAAGTATACATGTTCTATCCTCACAATATAAAAATAGTTTAGGGTTTACTCTTTTTGGAAAGAAGTAGGCTTTTTCCCTTATAGTACCATTTACTTCATTTATAGCTTACAACGCATAGTTAGATTAGTTAGAAATTATATATATAGAACTTAGTTAGAAACTAATTTGACTTAGAATATAGGGTTGTATATAGATGCTCTTCTTAGTAATCCACATTAAATATTGTAGTGAGATCTTAGAACTCTTAGTTGGCTTTTATTGCCTATTATAGAACTTTTTTTTATAGTATATCATAAAGTATCTCTCCTTACCTTAGTCAATAGATTCAAATGAACCAGAAAAAGGATAGTTTACCTTAAATTTATTAGTAGAGTATTTAAAAAGAAACTATTTTTTTTATTCATGAAAAGAAAATATACGTGATAAACAACTATAAACTTATACAGAATTCAATATAACACCATTAGTTCATTAAGTGAGAAACCACAAAACTAATACACTTTTTAGACATTGATAACAAAATACTTTATTTACTAAGGGCCTCTATAAGGGAAGAGGTATAAACGTGTGTAAGGAAAAACAGTAACAATATAAGTTGTGCCTAGCAATAATAGAAACAAAACACGAGAATTTACTAGGGTATTTCTTCAAGGAATGGTGTTTGTTATCTCTTATAAATCCTAGTTAGAAGTCTCCAAAGGTAGCATATTTAGTCTTTATAATCAATTATAATCAATATAGAGTAGATACTACAAAAAGGTGTTTGTTATAGAATGATTTCGTACACAGATGCCTTTTATTTCCTTAAGTAACCTTTATACCTTTATTATTTATATTTTAAGTAATTTTTAAGAGTTCTGTATTTATTATATTCTAGCATAGTAATAAGTTGTTCTATACCTACCAAATATAAATATGCCTGACAAGTGTAATACTCTATCTATGATTCTATAATAAATGATGTTAACTTTGTGATTTGTGTAAAGGATTAGAACTAAACCAATTAGGAGATGACTTTGGTGCACGTGGAATAAATTCATATGTATACTTTTTGAATACTATGTACTTAACTTAATACTTAATGGAGCATGTACAATATACAATTCTCTGTCAAAGTCAAATTACCTTAGAAGTAAAATTCTTTATCTAAGAGAAAACTCTAATTAGGAATAAGATAACAACATATGCATGCATACTTACTTATAGCAGTTAATATACAAATTTAAAGAATAAGGAAAGATATTCTAATAAGGATAATTACCTATTTTATAACTCTAAAGCTCAATGCATCTAGATATTTATTAGAAATTGTTAACTATAGAAGACGCGTCAAAAGTATAGAAAACACCCTGAACATAGATTAACCTTATTCCCCTCTTGTTGGATTATTATAAATAACTACTACTCTTTACTATTATAAATATTAAAATTACCTTAAGTAAACAGCTATAAGTGAAGTTTTGATACCAAGTGAAATTTACCTAATAGTTGAAGGATATTGTAGTACGTATTATATTATAAAACAACATAATTTGTTAGAACCAGAGTATAGAAAATTATAGACAAGAACATATAATATATCGCAGAGGGAGGGTTTGGAAGTGTTATCTTTCATATATTTCATTTACCCCAGTATTATAGGCGCATATGTTTATGACCATCATTATTATATTGTGCTCGTAGTATAGTAACGAGTTAGCATAATGGCTTATATTATATCTTTGCTTGGTTTACAACATAGCTCCTAGTATATATAGAATATCAAGGATTCTTCTAACCCATAAATACTTAATTGTTCTAAGCGTGCACCCTCTTACAGTAGTAGGATTTCCTTTGGTAATTAATTTTTAACCTTACTTAATACTAATCAAAGCAATATTTTCTGAAATACTTGTGCCTTGTAAAAGCCACCTAACAATTTATATTATAGGCTTCTTTGCGTTGTACTCTAGGAAAACTATACTTAACTTATAAATTTTTAAGTGTAAAAACTATAAAACTAAGCATAAAAGCTAGAATCTTAGAAAAAAACTCCGATAAGATTTCTTAATAGAAGGTAAATTTAACCTTTATTTTGTATGTAGAAACACATAATTTGGAAGGGATAGAAACTAGAATTACTTTGTGAACAATTAAAAAAAAAAGGACAGGAAGAATACAAAAAAATTAGACTTCTCTTACTTAACTATTTAGTACTTAACTATTTAGTCTTACTTAGGAAATTCTTATTATTTTATTTAATAATTTATAGATACACACCTTATTTAGAATACTACTCTACAATTGAATATATAAAATGCAAAGATCATATCCCACATAAATTATAAATTCTCTTCTATACCTTTACCTGCTCTTAATTAGGGTACTTCTTTTGTACTCTAGAGTCTCGCCTATTAAATTCTTATGAAATAGTGTACTGAAAATGAGGTAGATTTGTGAGAGAAAACTTATATATCTTAAAAGCCTACACTTTTATTTATCCACAAGTGAGTAACCCTTAATCTTACTATTGTTTGTTACTAGGAAATGCTCTCTATACTACTTATACTACTACCAAGTTTTTTGCTAGTGCTCTCTCTTCTTTCTTATAAATAAAATTTATTATACTAGTAATTGCTCGCGTCTTAAAATAATAAAACGAAGTACAAGTTTCCCTTCTTTTACTTTACCTGATGTAGTTATAATATAAATGAAAGATTAGAAGACTCTTAAAAACACAAACCCAACCAAAGAGCATGCTAAATGAAATACTATTATGCTGTTATACGGGCACCTCTATTAAGAATACACAGGGGATTATCTATATATTTCTAACTTAAATTCTATACTGCTTTGTTTTCAATACCTTTTAGCTTTTAGTTTAAGATACCTAAAAGCTCCGTTCCTAGTTCTATTTTTATTTTAATAAGCTCTTGTTTTTGTGATCCTAAGGAAGAAAAAGATACTTTGTCAGATTCTAAACTGGTTCTAGAAAGGTAGTCACTTAATTGAGGAGTAAGATTTAATAGAACTTAAGAGAAAAAAGTACTCTATACCTCAACGACTTCTTTATAAGTTTTTGTTATATACTATAAACCAAATCAAAACAAAATTATTAAGAAACTTCTCTATTTAATTGCATACGGGGTAGGTTGTTATATGTGTTCTTTGTTGGGAAAATATAACTATTACCTCTACTAAGTACTCTTCATATTTTTTATATTATATCATCTTTGATAAGGCATACTTACAACAAATAATTGTAATATTATAAGAATACTTTTTTTATACACAATACACGAGGATATTATATTAGTCTTTATGCTAGTTATAGAATTTTCTTCACTTAGGAATTATTATGTCAAACTAGGATCTTTTCTAGTAGAATCTTTTGGAAACTAATATGCCTTTGTATAATCGTATAATATATTCTTACCGATACCTCTAAATATTATATCCTAAATACATTTTAATATAAATTTAAACATGATATACTTCGCAAAGAAAATAATAACGTAGATACAAATATTCTAAATGTTAAAATATCAAAAAATAATCATACGTGGTTGAGTAGATAAACAAACACGTTTTAACAAAGAAATTATACAAAAAAAAGAGTTTACCCATATTCTTTCTTATATTATACTAGTGTTCTCTAAGTATTATACGTATATCATAAAGTACCTCCTTTTCATGTTTGTCTTATCTTTGTTAACCTCAAGTTATATGCCAATAGCGTCATGTGAGTATACCTTACTTAATATTCTTATAAATTTCATATGTGAGTAGTAATGAAATCCATGTTGTATGCTATAGTATCCCTACCTTGTTCCAGTTACCTTAAATTTGTATACCTTAATCTTGTCTTTGCCATTGATATGTATTACCTCGTGTTTATAGTTGTTAGTGCATTCAATCCAAGATGATATAATCCCAAAAGAGCTTATGTAATAAAAATAACTAGGTATGAAAAAGAAAGTAGAGTTAATTCTCTATGCATGTCATTTTATATAAGCTATGTTGCAAGATATGCTCTAAGATATTCTTATAAACTAGAAGTAATAAAATAGAATATTTTCCAATCAATAAAGTATTTGATGTATTTTGTGGAATGCAAAAAACTTATATTATATAACTGGGGATTAAAATAAATTTAAGTATAAGAATTAGGGGAAATCAGTACCAAGAAATTTAAGAGGGAAGTAATACTCTATATACTCTATCTACATCTATACTCTATGAAAAATACAAGGCACTAATTAGTCTTTTTATGTCGTTGACTACCCCTTGCTAACTAACCTATGTTTGGAAAGGAAGAAAACTATGGATGTATCTTACTTAATGTTTATTCTCACATTACCAAAAGAACTTCCTAAAAAAGAGCACTCTTACTATCAATGTATAGTTTCTTTCTTACCTGCCAAGATCTCTTATTTTGTTAAATTAATGTATAATGCTTTATAAATTTCTACCAATATAAATACTAACCTTGTTTCCCTTTATCCAATTTTTGTTTTCAATCGTTCCAATTACAAGGTATAAATTATCCTAAAGAGCTCGCATTCCTAAATTATCTTTACTTAGAAAGAGTTTTCATTATTTTGCCTCTAGGATATTACGCTTTAGAAACTCTTGTTTTTATAGATAGACGTGTACTCGTTACTTTTAGATCTTAAATTCCCCACGGCATAATTTACTACACAAAAGCATAGATATCTCGAGGTTTTTTCATTGATACCTACCGAAGGAGCTACTTGTATGTAGAGGATACACACATTTTTTAGATTGTTATCGCTACTTAACTTTAAGACTACACAAACCTTTTAGGAATTATAACACATGTATTGTAGTAAAGCTAGCAAGTAAGGTATATGTCCTTTAACCCTGACAACAATTCTTAATAAAAACCCGTTTATTATCTATTTTTTAGAGTAAGTCAACTTAAATATCTCCCCAAATTTTTAACATGGTATATAATTTACTTACACTTGTTAGTACATTTGTTTCCGAAGATTAGACAATGTTATCGCCAATAAAATAATATTTTTGACTCCTTATACTGCCACCTTTTCTCTAGAACCTATATCAGAATAATATAGCGTAGATAAATTGAAGACAAATATAGTACAAGATAAGAGGCAACCAAGAATAATGTCTATGCAACAACTAAAAATAAGTAAAATGAAGTAGAAGGCACTTACTTAACACCATCTACTATTATATTACCTAAGTTCTTTTTTGAAGGATATACCAATACATACTCTTTATCATCTATACCAAAGCAATTTTATAACTATACCCAACCCAAGAAACTATATCAACTCCTATGAGCTTTGATTCTTAATGGTGAAATATAAAAGAAATTTCTACGCTTTTGTTGCAATTCACCAAGTTCCCTATTAAATCGAGTATTTTTGTCTTAGTAGACTCGTACAATATATTTCAAGGTACATACCTTATAACTACTTATTATCTTAGAAAGTATATGAACCAAATTGTATACGTTTTGTAAATAACTTATGGAAGGAAAGATAATAACACAACTTATAATACTTTTTTTAAAAAGTAAGTGTAAGGAATATAAAGAATGGTTCTATCTGCCTATTCTATGTTTGCTTGGTAATAAAAATAAATTTGTATGCGAAGACTCGTGTTTTTGGAGTACTTAACCTTTTATGTTAGTTTTGAAAGACAACTTCTAAGCGATTCTATCTAATATAAGTGTATAATATAACCTAATAATAAGTACTTCTTCCTATTCTATACTAGTCTCTGTATTATCATAATTAGACATTGCTTTAATACAAAACTTAAAACTTAGTGCTTAGATAGAAGACAACAATGCTTACTTTAAGAAATAATACTTTGATTACCTTAACTTAGTAGCTTTATTCTAGATTAACCCTTTCCATAATTTACTTCTAAATCCCTTTATAAGTTTAAGTCCAAGATAAGTAAGTAATCCCCTCCGTCATAAGGCAATTTCTAGTTATTTACTTACTAATTATTAATAATAAAAAGAAAGACTACCTACGTGAACTTTCAATTATTGTTAGGCAGAGAAGAACACTCCAAGAATCTATTACTTTACTTAAATTTGCTATTTATTTTATTTATGCTACCAATAATTTTTATATACGTGTTAGAGAACTCCCCTTCTATAATGAAATTCTATCCTATAAGGTAATTTAGTATTTAGTAGGTGGCATACATCTAACTCTAGCTAAGTTAAATAAATGAGACCCAACATTTTTTTTGACAAGAGTTCTTTTTCTAATAAAAATTATAAGCAAAGTAAAAGTAAAGGAAACACTTTTATATTATAAGTACTAATAAGTTAAGTACTAAGTATACTATATATAGGTAATCCGGGTAAATAACATATTTAGTTAGAAGGTTGAACAAAATTAAAACCATACAAGACTTAGGGTAGGTATATCACATACTATGGAGAATCCCCCAATTTCCAGAAGTTACATACAGTTATTACACGTTTTGTTTTAGATATAACAGATTTACACTTCGAAGTACCAAGAAGGAGAATGCCCTAACAAATTATTCGTGTTCATTATGTAATCTAGGCATTTCTCTCTTGTGGTATTGCTAATAAGACTAAGTAAGATATAGATCATAAAATAGATTAAAAGTATATTTCTCTTTGTAAGCTCTACCAGGTTTGTATACATTTGTACTGAATATGCGCTGGTAGATTGGATACTAGATTTTATTTGTAAGTTCCAGTAGTAAAGAGGAATTTTGAAGAATTTAACTTATGCTTCCTTATAAAATAAAAATACTTGAAGGGATACTTTATAAGGTTATTCTATAGATATTATAGAAAAACTAGAAAGAGACGTGTGTGTATAAGAAAATAAATTAATTAAATGAATACTTTGATTACTTAGCCTTGTTAGGACTTCTTATTTAAAATTAGAGACTTGTTGTGTATTCCCAATTACTTACTCCATTATAAGCAAATTATAGAAATATTCTTACCAAAAACAAAATCTAAGTTATAGGCATTATCAAAGGAATTAGAAATTACTAATAATTTAAAAGAAAGTAGTATGTATGGTAACTCTCTATTTGTATAGTAATTAGTTGTATACTAATTAGTTGTATAGTAATTAGACTAAGAAGGTGTTCTCCCTTATAAATATTAGATGTAGAAAACTTATTTTTATTTATCTAGCGCCTTTCACGAAGAAGTATTGTCTTTACCTAACTGCCTTTATAATATAATGAAAATACTCCTAGGTAATCTCTTTCTTCATTGTTGGACTTATGAAATGTATAGGATCAAACTTTGTATGTGTAAGTAAGTAAACTGCATACTATAAAATATTAATAAGAGCTATTATATCGTGGGGTATTTTCTTAACTTATCCCTTATAGTGTAACTAACTTGTAAATAGGAAAGCATGTATTTTTAGTTTCTCCTTTAGTAGAGTCTTAGGTGTCTTGTTCCTTAGAGTTCATAATGAAAGGTATATTTAATAACGTAAAGGGCTTTTATGTTCCAAATAGAGTTTTGGTAGTACTACATGCACAAAAAGAAATTGATAATTATAATATAGTTTATGTTTCATTCAATACAAAATGTCTAGTACAAAAGTATATAGGTCACTGAGTATAAATGTTCTCGTAGTAAACCATAAGAGGTCATACTAAAAAAAAAAACACGTGTTAGCTGTTTGTTATTGACGTGACGTATAATTTTCATTTTTGGTGTTTACTAATGTTTTTAATATAGAAGATGTGCATCTATGAATGTTTTATTGGTTGGTGGAAGATATTAGTCTTAATGTTTAGTTGGAAAGAGATACCCTTCTAATTTCTTATTTAGCGAATTTCTCTATTTCTATAATGAACATACCTAAGATAGCTTCTTGCATTGTGTCCTTAACCTATTAGGTATTAACTTAACATGTCCAAAGTAAACTCCCCCCTTTTTTGAAATTGTATAAAATTCTTACTTGCAAAGATATACAAAAAGAACTTCCAAATACAACTTAGAATACATAGAATCTAGTCCTTTCCAAATAAATGTGAAATCACATCATAGCTTACAGGTGGCATATTTTCGTATAGAATTATAGGTAAATAGTCATTCATGGATTTAATTAGTTTTTTTGTAAAGATCATTTGTTCATGTTTTAGGAAAAATCTAGGAAATACTTACTGCTTGCTGTATTGGGGAAAATATGTACGTATTGTGTTATGTTATTCTTCTCCTTGTACTTCTAGTATATATACCTTTAGTTACCTTGGATACTTGGCTTGATATAGTTTTTACTTTAAAATATCTATGTGATGTTACCTCTTTTCTCTTTTGATAGATATTCCTCTTTATATATAATAATAATTTACTTTGAGTGAACACCTTTCTGCTTACTTTATAGATTTTTAACGTGTAGCTCTAGGTCTTCTATACTAATAAATTGAGGCAAGACTAAAGATAATAGTTTGAACAAATAAATATAATTGTGGTGTGTATTGCGTAGTTAAGGATAAGTCCTTTTATAAATTAAAATATATGTACGTGATAAATGATAAGTGGTCTTGGTATATACATCCTTTCTGAAAACTACACCTAAGTAGACTTTTTCTACTATGTTTTAAAGGTATGTTTTAAAGGGCTACCCCAAGATATCCTAAGTTGTCTTCATTTGTTTTCCATACTGACTTCCCAAAATATAGCTTTTTGTAGTATGTTGTACTTATGCTTTCTACTCTAAAATTGTGTTAGGATACCATACTTAAAAAAATTTATTGGCTTCTTCTAGTTTCATTTAATACATTAATTAAGTACTTGCATTATTAAGTCCAGTTAAGGAAACTTATATAAATTGGAATTACTCAAAGAAATGTAGGTTAAGCTAATATTGTTTAAGGAAAGATTATATTTAAGCACTTACTCTTCTAACAAATTAAAATGAATATCACATGAGAAATACACTGTTGGAATCCTAAAAGATCGGTTGAATTAAAGTAAATACGAAGCTACCCTCTCAAATAAAATACTTGTTATTATAAAAAATTAAATATTAGTTACTAAGTTATAAGTTTAATAAACATACTCTGTGGTTTAAGGGAAACACAAGATATATTTTTACGTTTTCTAAGTATTTACTCCTTTACTTGTAAGACACTTATTCTTTAAGATCTATATAAAGTTCTAATTGAGTTTTGTAGACTGTATACTAACTATCTTCTAGGCGTTACTCCTATAATTCCCCTTTACTTGCTATATAAAATAAATACGAAATGTTACTATAATGCTAGTTTTCGGCTTAGTAAAGATACCTTATCAAAAAAGTACTTATTCATTATAATTTTACCTATAAATATAAACATTGTTGGCTTGTGAAAAACAAAATTGAATTGGAATAAAAAAAGAGTTGTTATTGTTAGACTTAGAAGAGTATACCTTGTAGGATAAAATATAAGTTGGATACTCAAAGCATTGTACGACTCTAGTAAATGAAATAAATAGGTCTAAAAGATAAAACAAAATAAAGTTATTGCTTAGGTAAGATATCTTTACTTTTTACAATGATGGCAAGAACATCTTAGGGTATAAATAAGTATAATAATAATACCATGCAAATATGACTGCACCACTAGGTACTCTATATAAGCTATATTTGTCTCTAGTTCTTTACTATTTATAAATATTTAAGTACTCCACTAATACGTAATAGTCCAATTCTTATATTTTTAAATAAAATACCTCGAGTATATGCCTCTTAGTTTACGTGATAATATTTCTACCAAAACTTCCTTTCATCTAGATCTAGTAGTGTAAGAAATTCCCATTATTATCCATCACCAGTAACAAACAACAAACAAGGTTTAGTACTTTAAAAAATATATGTAGAAGAGTCATAGGCAAATACTTTTTTACCATTAAAGTTTTACCATTAAAGAACATCACCTAAGAGACAGAGTAAATTCATTACAATACAAAAGATTTTATCCATATTCTATCTAGTACCCAAAGCAATTTTTTTATAAGAAAACTGAAAAGTACATAATACAACTAAAGAAGTATTTTCATATTACCCAAGTAAGCACCTAAGTATGCTTTAACATGTTTATTATTTAGAGCTCTCGTCTTATCTAATAATTTACTTTTAGGACAAAGGGCAATTCTCTCTTTATTTTTAATAGTCCTTAACTCATATTAACTAGCAACAACAGCTTATGATCGATCCTTACTCATAAGTTAAGTTATTTTATAAATAGTTATTATTTGAAGACATCTATTGTTAAGCACCCACCTTCTTTATAGTAAGCTAAAGAAAAATTGTTTAACCCTACTCTTCTTTTCTTTTATCAAGTGTTTCTTTTACATACATTATGTAGTATTTCATAACAAAAAGTTACCTATATACTTAAAAGAGTCTATACCAAAAAAAGAAGATACATGTATATAGGATCAAACCAACCAAAAGATGTTCGTGAAGTAAATAATACTAACTAAGCCAAGATATTATAGTGGTTTTAGGAGACAAGTTCATGTATGCATATTAAGTATGAATTTATTACTACAAACAAAGTAAGAACTAGACTGCAAGTTACCAACTCTAAAGAATACTATGAAATAGAAGAACAACTTAATATAAATAATATGTCTTAGAAATATAGAGCGATATTTGCTTTAAATTAAATTACTTACCCCATTAAATTACTATGCTTGTGTTATGACTAACTATAAGTACTACTTTATTTATTTAATTACTGCTTAGATTATATGTACTAGGTTAGGACTTAACTAGGATACCCCTCCTTCTTCATGATTTTTTGTAAGTATATTTCCCTTAGAAAACTCAGAAATTTCTTACAATCTTTATTTAGTAGTCTAACTTTTCTCTTGTTAGAATGTTTAAATTTTTCTGCTTTGAATATTTGTATTTAGTTAGATTTTGATCACTTGCTTACTTATGTATGTGATTGTCCGCAGCAACATGCTTAATCAACAGAGAGCTTGATCCTGGCTCAGAAAGAAGGAAAGCTCCCTCATTATTTTAGTAGTTAGAACAGAAATTGTTAGAGTACAATACAACAAAGAGAGAAAAAGAGTTTCGGAGCCTTTAAAAAAGACTCAGATCTTTTAAAGTGAAGGCTGGAAAATATTATGATTTGACTTAAGTTGTTTTTAGACACAGAGGATATTTTGCTAGGAACATTTCTCTTCTTCATTAGGATTCCGTTACCTTAAGTATTTTGTAAGAAACTTTTATAAGCTGACATTATTGACATTATCATTACTCAAGTATCTACTATAAGGAGAATTGCCAAGACTGTGTAACGTATACTTCTTTAGGAACACAGGTGCAACAGATACAGGACCTTGGGTAAAAGGTAAATAAATAAAGTATACAAGACTAACACAAGAAGAAAACATTATGAAAATTGAAATTTAGATACATAATTTGACATAGTTTTTCTAAGTTCTAAGTATAAATAAGTTAACACCAGCATGTACATATGTAGAACTGTGTGGAAATGTGGACAAGAATACACAGTCCTATAATAGAAAGATCTTACAATAATTTAACCACAACTAATAGAACGATAGATTGGCACATCCTTAGCAGTTTTCTCTCCTCTTATACCTTATTCGCTTACTACGTGTAGCGTGTAGAAAAAGAGAGAGTTGTTTAGTTATAAAGGATACTTTAGGCTAGAATTCACCCATAAACAGTTAGTTTATTCGAAAGATCTCATTTATGATATTTAGATTTATATAAGATAGATAAGTTGCCCCTTTAGATTATGATTGATTTCTTTTTCGGGATATGGCATGGTATGTTGTTTAGTACCTCCTTATAGTTGACCATAAGTAAGTAGTGTCTGGAATACCTATACTGCCAAAAGTCTTTCTTAGATCTATTACTATACTCTCAGTGTTTAATCAGTGTTTAAGTAAAACCCCTTCTCCTATTCTCACAGCAGTAAACCGAAAAGTACCGTGGTTAAAAATGTGTAACTTACATAATAGGAAATTACTAAGTGAGTTCTTAATGTTGTGACTTTCTTCCTTTCCTATCTTTCTTTCTTTTATGGATAAATTTACACAAAGTTGTCTCACTACCGTCTTTTATTTAGCATTTCAAAATCTTGATGGGATAGGTATACCTTTGACCACTCTTACCTAGTTTATTATGACTCGACAAAAAAGTTAGCATTGGAATTTCAGGGAGGGCTTCTGGAAAGGACTTCATTTGACAATGATCCATTATTGTAATCTCTACGTGCAGGGAAGAGTAATAAAGGAATTATCAAAAGAAAACACAGGTATGGTTACAGGGCTTAAAGACAAAGTACATAAATACTGGCACTTATTTTTAGTGGCAAGTACATTATATAATAATCTTGTCTTAGATTATATAGAATAGATTCACACGCAGTTGCTTAATTATTCCCTTGCTCCTTCCAACAAATAGAAATGTCCTTATAAAATAAAAGCATTCGTGAGTTCAGTAGAGTAAAGAGACTATATTTCATCTCTTAAGAATTTATCATCTATTAATTACTAATAGCACTTGAAGTTACTTAAGCTTATACTACGTAGTTGTTTTTTTGTTAACCAATTTTTTCTTATTGGGGAATCTATAGAATAGAACTTTCAAGGGAAAACCAAGCAAATATCTTAATTTTAAATATAGCACAGTAGGATTAAAAAATATATGAAAAGTATAGTGGAATTGGTTGGTGGGAAAGGATACTAGAAAATACTATAAAAGAAAAGACATAATTTGTTATTGGATCTTCATTTGTAAAAGTAGTAAGTACATTATCCCTGGCATACGCCGCAGATATAGGACTCAGAGTTGTAGGTAAGAATATATTATAATATGACATACCACATCTATAATAAATAGCTTTTACTTCATTTAGCAATACACTCACTCCCTAATAGTATGCCGTGGATAACACAAGTATAGATAAGATAATACAAAGTAGTTCCTTATCTTTGTGAGTTCGTAGTTAAATACTTTAGTTGCATTGCTAGGCTTGTCTTCATAAAATGAATTTATTGGGGTTAAGTTAAATACCTACTTACATTTTAATTGACTTACCTAAATTAGATTCGTACATAATTTATATTGCAACCATTTCTCAAAGTTCTGTATGTAAATGCAGAACAGAAAATCTAGAACAGTTGGGTATATGTATATATAGGTGAATATCTCGGTTCAAAAGAAAAGGACATTATCATTTATTCTGTTTTGGCGTAAATTAGATAGGAACATCCGGCAAAGTACAAACAATAAGTATTCTTAAAGGTGTGGGCTCTCAAACCCTTGTCTTTATATTATATTAATTTAAATCCCATAAAGTTAAAAATGTAGGATGAATTATTCTCAAAAAAAAAAGTCGATCTCTATGAAGTGGTTAGGTTAGATGCAATGAAAATAACAACGTGGATTGTGCAAAGTACTCATGAAAAATAAAAGAAGAAAGTCTCTTATATCTAACTAGAAGAACACAAAGTCTGTTATAGTCTCCAAGTAACAAGTGTATGTATAGATCTACACCTAGAAAGTTCTCTTTGTAGTAATACAAGTGCTCTTGCCCTTCTTGCGTAAATGAAAAGAAGTATATAGGCTAACTAAATGAAATAGATTTTTGATAATAACATCATAGAATAAATCGACACGCAGTTGCCTTACTATTCTCTCTTAGCAAATGCTCGGATTCTAAACCTTTGTGGAAATTACCTCGATCGTCCACTTTGATTATCCTATCCTTATCCAGATTGATTTGACACGATTTCTATTTATTTGCTAATGAATATTTTAGAAATACTGTAGTTGGAAATGTTCATCGATTAGGGTATTCGCCAAAAGAAAAGATAGAAAGTATCTTATAGTCAGTAAGAAGTACACATAGAGAGTAATGGCTTTCGTCTTTAAAGAAGGAGTATAACAAGATAGATAAGACGCCTATAACAGTTTTTAGTAAATATAGACAAAACTAGATAATAAGAAATTAACACGTTCTTAGGTTCCTGAGTAAAAGTGGCGAGTGCCTTATCATTAGTATATGCATTCCTTTGTCTACAACACAAAAATAAATTGTTAGCTGTGAATCGATCTCTCTTTAATACTTATATCGTTAATTGGTCTTATCTCTAATCCTTAGATACCTTAAGTTAGTATCATATGTTACAGCTTACAGGATGGTACCTACATAAGCATATACGAGGTTGTCCATCATTTTTTCTTTTATTACATACAATATAATCCTTTAGCAACCTAAAGTTTGGAGGCCTTAAGTATCTATACTATACCTTCTTCCTTGGATGGATCATACACACATGAGATTCTATATAGCTATTTACTATGTATAAAGTGAAATAAGTTAAGTCTCATGATATGTAAAGTACAAAAGTCATTAAAAAGATATTGGCGAAATAATAAAAAAATAAGGAAGGGCCAGGTGTAAAAGATCATTATAATTCGATACAGAGTGACTTAGAATCAACAGCAAGGTATGTACCTAATTCAACAAATGTAGAGTTATAGTTTCTTCTGGCGCGGAAAGTAATAGAACCCATGTTTCTGGCATAATACCTAAATAGTTCGCGAACACTAAAAGGACTAAGTCTTGTATATGTATATCCTCTCCTTTCCTTATAACTTGTTCTACCAAGATGAACACTCCTTTCATAGCTTTCATAACTGGGAGTAGTGTCTACTAATGAATTCTTGTCTTTTCTCTTTCTTTCCCAAATGGATCGTTCTTTGTGGAATAATCCTTTATTTATTGGCACAGGTACTCTATTTTGTTCTATCCCGGATTATTTGGCATTTTGCATGATATTTATTAAGGCAAGTATTTTTGTTAACCCACGACGATCCTATAACAAACCAAAGTCTCTGTAAAAATAGGACTAGATGATAATTTAACGCTAAAGGGAGGATAAGAAATTAGTCTATCCAAAACTATTACAAAAAAGGCACATAGTATTAAGAAAGTATGGAGCAGTTAGAGTTATTGACTTACACCTTATTTCTTAGTTGTTATTAATAACCTTATGTGCACTTATAGTTTATACATTACTCCCGGGAGTCCTTGCTATTAGTAGACTTGCAAGATACATAGTCAAGGTTGGTAAGCCCTTTATAAATATTCAATTGTTGAGGGTAGGAAGGCCTTACATATTATATTCAATTAGCTCTTATTTAGTAAATAAAAATGGATAGGAAAACAAGGAAGCAGTAAAACTTGTGGGGTGCTATAAAATATTAGAATTCGTCATGATTCGTGATTGAAAATATAGTATACTTGGTAGGAAATACTATATTGGAATTATTAGAAGATTGAAACCTGGGAAGTCCATAAAAGAAGTTCCTTGTACAAAAAGTTATTTCGTTTATAGAAAATTATAGGTTTAATAAAAATAAATAAAAAGGGGGGCAGGGTTTTATGCAGTAGATACAGGAGAATATTTAGAACAATCATATCCATTATGAGCATCACCCAGCAGCAGGGTTAGTTATCTCCTTACTTCCGTTAGTGTTCTTTAAAAGTATAATACAAATATACCAATACTGCAGTTAATTAAGTTTCTTGCTGTTCATTTGCTGTTCATAAAGAGTTATAGTAGAGTACTATTTCCTTCCTTAAGTAATGAGTTATGATTCCTACATGTGTTATTTCTCCAAAGTGTTCACAAGCACAACACCTTATGAATTATCCTAGCCTTTCCTTTTTATTAATAACAATCTTCTATTTTTTTCTAATTATCCCTATTTATTAACAAACAACATACTAAACATTATTCCTTTAGTCATTCTTTAGTCATTCATAAAACATAATATTTTCTATACAAGTTATATACGAAGAAAAGCATATCAAAACGTAAAAAATGAAAATCTCACAATTGAGGGTCTCATAAACACACGTACTTTGATTAAGAAATTGTTGGTGGAAGACTTTGCATTATTAAAGAGAATATGCAAATCACGTAATTCATTAAAATATTGAAGGGTTAGTGGAAGGCAGGTAGTATATTAGAGAAGATTGGTAATTTGTTAGGAAGTGACCTATAAGATCTAGGAATAATAAAGTATAAACAGTTTGACAAATAATAGACATAGGTGATATTTATAAGAACCTTTCCGAAGTGAACGTAATAAGTTGATCTATATCCTCTAATAACAAAGAATACCTTGCTAGAAAGTGCACGTAGTCGTAAGTGTATTCCTTCAAAAAAAGACAGTAATAGAGTAAAGACTTTTAACTGTATTGTATATAGAGAGAAAGACTCCTACGAGATATCTTTTTGTTATACTTAATTATTTATTATGCATTGCTTTTACCAGAAATAGATGAAATGGATCAATATACTTTGTGGGTGCTGTTAGTAGTGAACTCTTCCCATAAAATCTAATACCTTAGCTTAGTGCAGTTTAATCAAAGGTAAAGATCCAAAAATGAAGTCATACCATAACAAATTTATAGTAAAATATTTAATAAGAAGCCTTCAAAAATATGAAAATAAAGAAAATGGAGGATTAAGTAAGTTAAGTAGAAACAGAAAAATTCTTAGGAAATGGTATAGTTTAGTCTTACCTTGTTCTATTTTTTCGTCATGTATTTTTGCTAGAAGTTACTATGATTTGATACAAACAGTTTAGTGTGTATTACTGCCCAGACCACTACTAACCAATAGAACAAAATGGCACAGGTATTCCCTTCTTTAAAATACACAGAATTTATTCTATTTCATTCCTAAATCTTATTCCCTATCTTCTCTTTTAAGTTTAGGTGAATAACTTTTGTTGCAGAATAACTTGAATCAGTAAAAAGTGAAGGGCTTGCTTGAGGATATTCCAAATTATCCTTTTTTTTATATTGACTTGGAAGTTCTAAGGTACAAAGCACATCCTATATATAGTACTTATATACTTGGAATTGTAATCACGTATATAAAGGAGATCTAAACACAACTAGGAGGTATTGATCATAACTTTGTTCTTTAAGCTAGAATTCAGTAATATAGTATTTAGTGTGATTAGTGTGACTTACATGTCTTTTTTTTCTCTATTTATTATATCTGTACATAATGAGTTATCGCTATAATAGCTTCTGTGTCTCCTCTGTGCCATATCCTTGTTCCATAATGGAATATATCAAATACGAAGTTGTCTTATCATTCATCTTTTAATGAAAATGACTCAGTTTACCTAGATCACTCTTACCTAGTTTATTAGGCTGGCATATTCTATTTCTATATTTGACCTTCAAACGTGTTAAAGTAAAAATGAAAGTAAAAAAAAAAGTTAATTGTTGAAGACATATGCAGATGTAGGACTGACTTAAGGGAGATCATTATACAAACACAGACATATAACAGTTATAGGAATATTAGAATTGGTAAACACAGATAACCCATATTTATAGTGCAGGTAGCGCGGATAATATAGATAACTTACAAAATAAAGAGACAGGGCAACACCTATATAAACATAAAATACTAGGGCTAAGAATAAAAGTGTGTACTTAAGAAGATCGCTAAGGAAAATAAGAGTCTTTATTAAAGAATCTAAGAAGAAATCTATAATAGTGAATAGAGGTCCTAGCTACGGTACTTACTTGTCTATATAATCTACATAGGTTTATTTACGTTTCTATATTAAACACAAACAATAGGAGTATTAGGCCTTTACACGTTACTGGTCTTAGACACGGTACATATACTAGTCTACAATTTCTATAATTACTTAGGCATACTCTTTATATGAAACCTCATGATTATAGGTCATCTTTTGTTCTTGGTGGTCTACTCTTTACATTTACTACTGGGTATAATAGATCCTTAGCATTTATAATATCTCTAGAATTTCCCTTGTTCTTAGCACCAAATACAAGTTATGTCTAATCAAAATAAATTAGGCGGTGTAGTTAATAAAATGTTAGTATTTAGAGTCCAACAAGGTAGAGATGTGAATAGGCGAAAAATATTCTATTAGTGAAAAAAGGAGAGAATCTTAAAATATAAGAGGTATAAAAAAAAAGGAACTGGTTACACGTTATATAGGATTTATTATATATGGTACAAGGAACAGCCTCACATGAAGAAAGCCGTTTAACAACACTATCTTAATATTAATAACTTTCTACAGGGTATATTCCTTATACAGCGTTGGACTTAGACATGTTACGTATAGTAGAAGATGTATTAGACATAAGAGACTTGGTATACGTAGAAGGCATAGTGAACTACTTAGTTAGATATATGACAAATTCTACTAAATATCCTACCACATAAAGATAAATGTTCTAATAAGCTAAACATTTTAAGCATAGGTTACTTTCCAATAGATCTTTCCTTACTAGCCTTAACAAATTACAATGTTTTATAATATAATTTTTTACCCTTGGATTTCACATATACATCTAATATAAATTTTACAACCTATGCCACGTTATTTAAGAGCTATTATATTAACCTACCAATTTATTTGTTTTTTAACTAAGAATGTTTTTAACTAAGAATTTAGGTTTAGGGGTACATATAGTAGTATAGAATGCAAGATAGAATCCATAAAGAAGAATGTAATGATTTATTAGGTATTCATGAGGGAATTATTAGCAAATGCTATAAACAAGGTAAGACTTAATATTTATTAGTAATAGGTATACAAAACATCTAAGAAGCAAAAAAAAAAAAAAAAAGATATACGGGGAGATATTATAAGAACACATTATTAAGGGAAGTCAGTTATTGTTATAGT
>JAYMSO010000008.1:0-32781 GCA_036897175.1 Plantago depressa | reverse complement strand
TTGTATCAAATACAACGGGCAACCTCTTAAAGAAACGAGAAATGACAAGTAGTAAGGGTAACAAAAATAAAACCACGTAGGCAACTGGAGCAAATTTAACCAATAAAAAAGAGCATATGAGAGAATGAAATGGGGATCCAAGATAACTCCTGAGAAAAACAAAAAATTTAAAGATTCAAACTGACAAATTGTATTGATCAACTCAAAGTGTACCGCCGCTAGCTAAATATTCGGCATAAATAATCCCAAAATAACAACAAAACTTGGTCTGCTGGGCCAGTGCTGGAAGATCTCGACACATAACAAGAAAAGCTTAAAGCCTTCTTCCTCTGCGTCCACCCTTTCTGCGGGTGCTATCAGTTGGAATTGGAGTCACATCCTCTGCAGAAAACATTTAAAAAAAACCAGTCAGAATGTCATCTCTGGAGCATTCAACAGAAGGAAGACAACGTCTGGAAGTCAGGAAAAAAAATCTTCAAAAAATTAAGGAGGAAATTTTGCCTCCACAATGTGCCAAAAATAGACATCCCCATTTTTTTCAGATGGAGAACAATGCATTAGTTGTTTTTTATACTACAAATAAATTCATTTCAATTCAGACGAAGAGACAGACCAAAGGGTCTAATCCCTTACCCCATATTTGCAGGTTGACCTCGGTCATATTCAATTATAATTATTGACCCCGCCTAAGCTCTGAAGTAATCATTCCTAAGCTAAAGTACTTACATATGAATTGATGATTCTTTTCAGCAGTTCCAAGGTATTCTTTTGACTGTTGAACTAAATAAAAACTCTCGGTAAGAGATAGTTGTGATGTCGGATATGTGCCGACTAGTAATTTATTACTATGGAACAATCCCTACAAACTAATATATAAAAGTCATTAGCAGTTCTAGCAGTTTACTTACAAATTCAAGTAGAAGGAAGAGATTCTAGTGACATAGGGCAATGCATACTTTACAAACACAAACCAGATTAAGGAAAAAGAAGCAGATCAAACAGACCCTATAGAATTTATCGGTGGGCCTACTCAATTAAATAAATGAAATTCTATCGAAGTATCGAGGTTACGTATAAAGTGACCTACAACTATTGGGATATAACCCGCCAAGGTCGCAGCGTATTCTTTTCCTCTTATTACAACACTTGCCATGATGAGTTACTCCTGTTCTCTAGCTTGTTCCTTGATTCCCTTTTTTATGTCGATTTGTATAAATTTGTATAAAAAAATATAAGAAGAAAACGTGTTATTTTCAAAGAATGGGAGTCCGGCAGGGTGGAAGGACATTCATAACATTCCCAGAAGAGAAGTCAAAAGTTTACTCCGCGAACAAGGAAAAGAAAGAAAATAGAACATACATGTATACCGACTCCTTAACTTACGTGCTCCGGGTTTACTACGTTTTTTTACTGGAAATTCTTCGGGATTACATCAATTTCTATACTTTTTGATGCTCTTAGACAGTGTGGAGAAGAAAATTATGAGATAAAATCTATGTAATACGTAAGTTGTACTTGCAAGACATAAATACAATAAATATAATGCAATTATGAGGAAGTGAGAAGACCCGAGCCCTTATAGTAAGAACTAGAAAGAAGAGAACCTTATAAAAAAGAAAATCTTGGCTTACACAAAAAGGAAAGAGAAAAATCACAAGGAGGCTCTGAGTAGTACATAATATAATTCTAGAAATATACCTCCAAACCAAATTACGACTTTTCTTTTAGTTTGCTATGCTAATAAATTCAGGAAAGGCTCGCTTTAGAATTGTGACTATCTTACTTACGTAAACACCCTCCCCAAGCAAAATATGCATGAACTTATTAAACTGTGACAGGCAAGAAAATCATCAGTGCTTATAGAGTCATTACTTACTATTTTTTGGATTTACCGATAAGAAGAGACCGCCTTATACCACACACGCGATTATCCTTTTTATGACTAAGTAAACACTAAGTACTAGATAGAGATAATGTCATTCCTAACACGTTGATTGAATAGCATCTGGAAGTAAAAAATAAAAAAGAGTACACAAATACAAAAAGTTGGCTAATTTCGGTACGTGACGCGCAAAGATAAAGGGGTAATGTATTCTTCCTAGTAGAGAACATTTAAATTATAGTATTAGAGGAAAACAATTTTTTATAATTTCTTATTGATAAGTCTGCCAAGTATAAAATGAAAATTCCGGATTGATGGATGATCGATCGTGGCTTAAAAAAGAAAAGAACGTAGTCGGTGGGCTGCTTATTTACTCTATAAAACGGAAGGCTGCACCATAATAAAAAGTGTAAATTCTATTGGAGTATAAATACCGTGGGAAAACACTTACCTCTGTAATACTTGTTGTTTACAAAAAAGGATTTTAAAAAACTTCATTCTTTTCTTTTTATTGCCTTTTTCTTCATATAGCTTATATTCTAAACGCTCCCTTAGGACAAAGGGCAGAACTATTTCTATCTAAGAAGAGGGAAATCAATGTAATGTATAGGAAATCCATATCATAGATTAAAGATTAAAGAATATTGTAACCAGCTTATATCAATTTAGTATAATTAGTATAAAAAGTAATAATAAAGTATAAAAGTTATTGAAGCCAAAAAAAAGACGGAAGTACTGATCCAGCTGTTAGCGACTTACTTACAATAACATTTACTATAGAGTATATAGAGTATGCACAGTTTACGAAATCACGGTATTTAATAATAGAACGTTATATTTGTTGTTATATATTCTATATCTTCGATACGGGCTATAAGACTAGACTTGTATCCTTTGTCTATTTATAATCCCGACATTGTTGTGTTTTGTGACTCACTTAGAATTAAAGAAGTCTTGGTTAATTTTTTACAATACAATAAATACAATTATCTAAGATCTAGAAGAAAATAACAGCAGTTAGCACGAACATATCACAAAAGTAAACCCATTTTAAACAAAGAGTATAGAAAGGAAATATAGTGTAGTGGCATATATATAGATTCGCGGAAAAGGATTCTTACATATTTCTTTTTGAATTATTTACTTATACTTAACATGCAACATTGGAATTTATGGATTGATTCTTAATATTCTTATTTCATAGTTTATTTATACTTGTGCCTTTCTAATGGTCATTGTTAAATTTAAAGTAATAGTGATGAAGTCTCCGAGTTTCCACATAATTTGGGTTGGGTATGGGTGTATAACAATGTATAGGAATCCAAGTGAATGTATTTTGGTATTAAATAAAGTATAAAAAAAAAGTATAGACACAGAGTACAGTAGAAAAAGGATCAAATTACAAATTAAACATATTTGTATCGGTTGAGGGAAGAAATAGAAATAAGTGACAACTTTGGAATGGAAGATCATTTATTTATTATGCCCTTGATTGATTTGTATTGTATACGTTTTTGTTACTCTTAACATGAAGTTAGAAATTTCATATATTATATATTCCTTCTAGTAGGTTAGGGGCATTTCTAAGTTCTAGTTCTAAGAAAGAGGCATTAATAGAGCGAGGTATAGATCTTATATACTTATGTTCTTCGTACCGAAATATTCTTGCTTTGGGCCAAGACTCGTGTCTATTTGGTTTATGCGATAATCTTTATGAAAGAACAAAAGACTTCTTGTAATTCTAAATTGGCTTGCAAAGGAAGTGTTTATTCAGAGCAACGACGATATATGGTGGGTGATCTAAAAATAGAATGAGAAAAAGAAAAATAGTAGTAGAAGGTAGATCATACATGGAAATTTCTTTAACTCTAGCTAAATAAGGAAATATTTCACAAATAAATCGTACGTATACTAAAGAAGAATCGTTCACAAATAAAGAGATACTACAAAGGGCGGAGGCAGAAAAAGAAATTAAATTATGGCAGCACAACGACTCTTTTCTTTCTATTCTGTATTTGTATTGGTAAATGAGACTCACTCGTTATTATCCAAAAGTAAAAATACCTATCCATCATATTCATTATTTAATTAAGTAAAAAAAGTGTCCCAGCATAAAACGAAATATAAAGAGCAAGCTAATCTGTCGACATTTTATTTTATAAGTGTGTTTTAGAAAATGTAATTTTTGTTCACAGAATGTTTATTCTTTGTTAGCAGCCATGAGTTGGTCTCTAGATTGATGTCATGTACTCAGAGTCTGATCTTATAAAAAAATATAGAAAAGTCGTATACCCTTTTTTTTGGACTAGAAACACGTCGTAGAAAGAAATGTTTGGCTTATTATAGCTGTGGGTGGAAAAATACCAGAACCCAAAAGAGATATCAAAGAAAAGATATTACATCGAGAACAAAGGCCGAGTATCTTGTTATTCATAAAGCCTTACAGGAAAAACAAATAAGTATTAGATAGAGATTAATTATACACATAGGTACTTACATAAATAAGTCAAACTCTGTCGACACATCATTTTAAATTGTTGGATTTATTTAGTACGGCGAAATGGGAGATGTACTCTGAACTACTGATAACTTACTAATAATTACAAGGTGGTGTAATACTGGCGACTAGAATACTTGGCAGCAATACGAGTACTAGATTTTTTTTGATCTCAAAACCCTAACGATTGATTACTTCGATTACTATAAATGAAAGCTCTAAGTAGAAACTCCGGCAAAAAAAAAAAAAAAAAAGTACCTTCTATTTTTACCTATTTTACCTAAAGAATCTACCTAGTTATCTAATACTCTTTGGCAGTATACGATTATAATTATAGAAAGTCATAATCATTATTCACACACACAATCCCTTGTTTTTAAGCATGCATCCACTTACTTCTACTGTATTTGTTATGAATATGCAAATTTTGATTAGAATTGTAGGTTTCTGCCTATTCTGATGAGTAATCAAATTTTCGGGAGGTGTGAGATTTATATATAAAAATGAATATGAAGTAAAGTGCGTGGGGTGTTAGTAATAAAAATAGAAATGTCTTTATAGAAATTCAGTAGGGCCTTAGAATCTATGTCATAAATAACTGATAAATTAAAAGATTCACATTTGTTTTTGTTGACTGTTAAGACTAGCATATACAGATAATAAGCAGCAGAAGAAACATTCTAGACTCCACTTCTAAACGGTATGCTAGCGCGAAAACAAGGAATACGTAAGAGACTGGATATGAATATATGAATAAATAAAGGGGTATATAATAAAAGGTATATGCTGGCTGTCAAAAAATATGTGTATGTGGATTACATGACGTCTTTGTTCTTTTTACGATTTGTATGAGAATTACGGATACTGCAGCCTTTGCTCCGATTTGGTCGGTTACTCACTCAAACAATGTTCTATTCAAAATCTCTTTCTAAGTGGAGTTTCGATTATTTAGTTCTTCTGCTTTTATACTTTTATTTATACCAAGAGTGAGACACTTGAGGACCATGCGCTTTAACAATTAAACAAAATAAATAGAAGGAGGCACGTTACTCAACGTAACAAGAACAAACAAGACATGTCTCTTGCACCCATAATATATATCCTTAATACTCCTGCCTTACACCCCAGTTGCTTATTTACCTAAGTACTTAATTTTGGTTCACCAGTATCTTTGTTTGTCAAAATATATTTAGAATTTAGAACTTCTCATAAATGTAAACGGATTAAAAGGAATACTTGGATTATAGTAGGGTAGTACACAACTCGTCTGGTTATCGAATTATAAAGAGTTATAAAAACACAAAATAATTTCCCAATTAATAAGATATGAATCGAAGAAATAATTCCTCTTTAACGTTTTTAACGGAAGCTTTTTCTTGTCTACAAAAATCTACGAATATGGAAGAAAGATATCTTTTCCCGAAATAATAAAAAAAAACCCTTCAGGAACAAGTCACTAAAAAAAAAAAACATAGAGATCGGAGACTGGTTAACTGACTGTTTTGCTTGACATGGAAAAAGGATTAGATTACAATCGTTCTTTATCTTTATTAATTTCATTTCTATCTATACACCACTATACACTGTATACTGTGAAATACAAGGAAAAGCTCGTGTACTCTCCTATAACGTGGAATTCCTTATTGCGTATTTCCTTTTTTTAATCTTTAATATGCTTGGTGTTGGTTGATGAAATCATATTTTACCTCTCATTTATATTCCTTTTTATCGACATACTAGTTATTAAGTCTTCTTCGCCGACTATTAACTCTTTCCTTTTTTCAAACAATAAATACAGTTTTCTATACCATAAATAAGGAGCTTCCCGCAGATACACTGAACGTAGACGTATTCTATCTATATGTCTTTGTATGCGAGAATGATTTTATTACCAGTCTCTTGCAAACATATTTCATAGAGAAGAGACTACCTTGGGCATCTTGTCTTCTTATATAGTGGTGAGGTTTTTGCTTCCGCTCTTGCCTACGTTCTTTATGAGGCAAGATTTGAGATGTGAAATTCTAAAAAATAACTCTATTTCTTAAAGGAAACACATGCAATCTAAATAATAAGACCTTTTTTTTTAAGATTCCATTAGAAGAGCTTTGAAAAAGTCAAATGACTCAGAGAAAAGATTACGAAGTTTGTAGTATAGTAAGCACCGAAGATTTACAATATCTCCAGTAGCTGTATACATCAAAATAGAGAAAGAGAAGGCCTTAGTTAGACAAGATTTATAAACAAGATCAAAGAATGCTGCTATTTGTATGAGAATCTCTATTTCATGAATTTTTAAAGAGTTACAATTTCTAGATAATTACAAAATTTACAGAAAGAAGACGACATGTAAAATCCTGTCGAGTTATTGATTTAGATATAATTTATCCCTATTTCACGAAGGTGGCGGTAACAGTGATTATTATACCAAAATATTTACCATTTCTATTGTTATGCTTCCTAACCAAAATCTCCAATCAAAGGATTGATTACTTAGAGGAGTGGGCTATTCCCCATTCTCGTTTGTTTTCAAGCATATACTAAAAAAAAAAAGGTACTCGCCGAGGAAATATTGGGTTTACTTTACTACTTCCTAATAAGAATTGACATCATTTGCTATAAGAGATAACACCAGAGGAAGCTAATTGAAATAGAACCAACAAGCATTACTGCAAGTACAGATTTCGCCGCGCCAACAACATTTTGGAATAGACGACAGAGGAGAACCAAAGTTGACACAGTATCTAAATAAATTATTGATGATGAAAAATAAGGAATGGTAAGAAAGAACACTTGGCCACCAGCTAACTAAACTAAAACTAGAGATGTTTTAAATTGTGAAGGCCTTCACTCTTGGTTACGAGTATCAAACAAGAGACATATGAAAACATTTTGAATTTTATCATACATGGCGGAATATAGAAATTGATTCGTTGGTAACTAAACTCTTTCCTTATTGTTTAAGTGAGATCTTGAATATAATAAATAACACACACCTCAAAAAGACTTTTTAAACCTTGAACGCGGAAGAAGTAAGCGATATAGTTTTTGGGATTAAGAGACCTAGATTTTCTCTAAATTTTAGACTATTTTAATTTATGTCCAGCCGGGCGAATTTTTAATCGGTAAAATAAAGGGAGGCACTACAAGGAGAAGGAAATAAAGTAGGTACAGAAATCTGACTGAGGAATTGTCCTATTTTGTCTTTTCCTTTGCAAGACAATGGTTCTTAATAACGAATCATACATAAAAGAACTTTGACTTTTGTTTTAAGACGTGTGTCCAAAGTCTATAAACTACAAATAAAAAAGAAGGACAAATTTACTTCATTTTAGATAACTTGCTTATAAAGTAGACCTAAGAAACGATGTAGGGAGATCTCTGCCTTATGTATTGAATTAATTTAAGGTAGGAGTAGCTGGTTTTGTACATAGTGATATAGCATGTTGTGTAAAAAAGGAATTATTAAAGGATGTTTTTAAGGAGTCTAATCTTAGCACATGCTCTTTTGGAGAATACAGGGAGTCAGGAACAAATAACAAATAATAAAGTCGAATTTGTATAATAAAAAAATGATAAAAAAATGTCGACAAGATCAAAGAAAGGACCTTCTAAGATTGCCAATAAAAGAGAGAGACTCAATCAACTTACATAATTACATAAATAAAGTATAGTTTTAGCTTTCAACTACAAAATAAAGAAGGGTAAAAAATACCCAGCACTCGGCATAGAGAGGGGCATGGGACAGAGTTATCGATTGACTTTAGAAGGTTGCTATCTTCTTTTCATTTTAATTAACATGACATGAAAGAAGTAATATTTTTCAATTTCTTATTCTGAACTTCTTTCTTTTTACCATTATTTATTTCAGATCTATCTTGGATTCGTTACTGCTATCCACCTTTACTTTACAGCTTTGTTTACTTAGTTCTAATTTCATATAATATATTAATTAATTAGATAATCTATTTTTTAAGTTTATCTTAGGAATTACTATTATTCTATGGGCTAACCTTTCCTTGTTGCCGAGAGATAAGAAATTCTACACAACTATCTAATCTACTTTATTATTTTTTCCTTATTTGAATGATTCATTAAATTCATTTATGCTGATCCTATTTCACTAAAAATTGAACAAACATTCTATCTACTTACATCTTTTTTAATTCTGATAATGCTATATTTCGCAATCAAGCACAAATTGAACTTAAAGTTCTCACAACGCACCAAGAGTAATTATGTTCTATTAAGTTACAAAGTTACAACGAAAAGATCCTAGAAAGACATAAATAAAGGCCGTTTAATTTATTTAACTAATCTCAACAAAATAAAGTACATTTCTATACTTAGATCTCAATATCACGATCACAAAGAAAACAATGAATGGACTTCTCTCTCCTTGCAATTCATTCAACATCCTCCTGGAAGAGAATATAGTTTCTATTTCTTCTATGTAAACGTCTACTACGCTATTAAGTACTAAGTACGAAATAATATAAAATCGTAGGTAAAAAGGTCGACTAGAAAGAGATTGAACTCAATAACTCAATATAAGAAATGACTAGAAAACGAGCTCCTTTTGTAAACTAACTATACTCATTTTTAAACGAAATATCAAGGAACAAGAGAAAGTTTCGGGTATTCATTGGAGAAAAAGAAGGCAACAAATAAATAGCAATCTATTTTTCTATTTGGTTATATATGTTATATATATCTAATATAAGGAATTGAATTACACCTAATTTACCTATTTTAGAATATAAAATAAAGACATGTTTCCTCTTTACTTTTCTATACGAGATTTTCTTACTAATCTTACTTAAGCGGACTCGGTGGTGCCTCACACAAGGCAAGCTGGAAATCTGATCAATAAGGAAGTAAACCCGGAAGAGAGCTGTTTATATGTACTACGTACTACTGCACAAGTCAACCTAAAACAGAAACATTATAAAACGAGTCAGACCCTACTATATTTTTCTATTTGCTCGTTATTTCTCATGAAGCTAGAAAGAGTTCATAAATTCTATCTATTTTCTAGCTATTCCTCCCTTGTCTTGTCCTTCTTTTTTTCTAATCCTACCAGCTTCTTCTTGGTAAAAGTCATTATAAATGTAAGCCTATGTTATTTGCGCAAAGCTCTCTATTCTATGTAAAACCCGAGGTAAAATAGATTCTCCTTATTTATATTATAGGTACTAAAATTACTAAAAGAGAATGGCAAACATTGGTCTGGTCTTGAACTAAAAATCATTTCTAAGTACTTCTCTAAACCAAGAAAACTTCGTCGAAACGGATAGTATTAGTTTTTTTTTGCATAAAATATCTTCACTAAACTATATGGCAACACTGTTGATGCTAGTTTTTCTACTTGTCGAAACGGGCATTTCATAACATGTTTGTTATAGATACTTCTTAGAGCCTTGCATGGAAAGAATTCATTCCACTTTTTATACTAGGCGGAGTTCTTGTTGTCTCCTACTACTCTTCAATAATAAATAATAATAATAAACTCTAGTAGAACCTACCTCACGTTAATGAGAAGCGCACGTAAAACGCAACATCAAAATATTTGCATCTTAGAGAAAGAGAAACCATGAAAATAAAAGATTACCGGCAAACAACTGCTGACCACAAAGGACCATTTGTCTTTCATATTACAATTAAGCATACGAAAGAAATCACTTCTATACTATATTCTATATTATTCTTTTTCTATATTTATTTGCTATAATATTATATATAGATGATATAGTTCTATACTTTGTTGTCAAGTAACTCTTTTTTAACAAATTTCTAGCAAAGAAAGCTTTTCGGAATAACTGGAATAGTTTTTTTATCACTCGGTAATGGGATATTCCTTTTTGAGTCTTGTATTTTTTTAGATTATAGCACGATCTCTTAGGAGGAAGCACATTCATGAATGAAGTAAGAGATTACGTACATTTCTCCCTTTGGTGACTTAGTAGTTATTTTAGTCTATGCCTTGCTATCTAAATTCTAGGTTACTACTGTATAAATAAGTGCAGCACAATCTTTCTACGGTATATGTTCCTTCTGTTTCGAGTACTTACTTTATAGCACCCTTTTCCTAATTATTAGCTCCTATATTACTTGTTCTAATTACCAATTATAAATATTCTATCCAAACAAAGTAGATAGAATAGCAGGTAGGGAAATCTTCTTATCTAGTAGTTTAGTATTTACTTACTACATAAATATTAGAAGAAATATTAGATTATATAGCATGTGAACAATTCTTAATGCAATGGTTATCTCTTATTTGTTCTCTTTCTTCTTTGTTGTTTGGTCTTCGCTTGGAAGTGGAAGGTTATAATTATAGATAAATAATTCTATATAATATAGCACTAATGAAATCCTTGTGCCTTTTCTTTTTTTTACTCTTGCACACAATTTTATAGAGTTTCTGTAGATATGGAATCTAATCTAAGAGGTTTGGTGGAAATATATTATTGGCTTGGCCTGTAGCTTTTACATACTCTCTATTCCATCTATTAGTACTAAGTTACATGTATCTGTATCCCTTTCTTTCACTTGGTGCATAAATCCTGTACACAAAACAAGAATTGGTACTGCTTCTCTATAGTATAGGTATAAATAGATAAATAGATTTTGCATGTAGTTGTCAAGATTCTTTCTTCTGAGTCTTATTTATTTTTATTGTATTGGTGAGTATCTTCCTTCCCGCGTCACTTTTCTGTAACATGCATTATTTTTTCCCTATATCCTTTCTTATAACTTATATTCTATTGTGCCTATGTCCACATTCGCAAGTGTCAGATCTCGTGAGCAAAAGCTGTCCAAATAACCCAACTGTCCTTTTTCTAGAAGATTGTGTTCCTTGATGTTGATGTGTGGCGTCGTTTGATAGAAGTGTGTTTAGGTTGTCCTTGGGTACGAGTAAAGATTTGAATTGAGTCAATTTTTATTTAATAGGTACTTATAAGACTATATATACTATATACTAATAGAATAATAGTACATAGAAAGTAATAAATAATAGAAGGTAAATAAAATATCTTGTAAAACTCGATTATCATTTTTTATTGGGTGATGCAACTAAACCGGTAACAAATTATGTAGTACAAAAATAAGATATATTATTAGAATTCGTAGTTAGTACATTGATTCATGTATTTTACTTTCAACTATGTGCAGTATCATTCTTTGCTTTCATCTTTTATTATATTAATCTTTTTTCTTAATCTTTAATTGTTGTTGTTGTAACATTGCCTCGTGATATATATTTCTTTTCCAATGGATTTTAGAAGTAAAAATGAACTTATGGATCTAAATAATGGGTATAATTTCTTTTGTATAGAATTTCTTTAAACATAGAAAAGAGAGGGAGTCAAGTAACGAGTAACTTAGTAATTCATCTAAAGAAAATCTATAACAAGAAACCAAATTCATCATCTTTACATGAGAAAAATACTGAAAGAAGGCACAAACAATAGGAAATGGTAGAAGTGACAGAAGAAAAGTTATATCTATTTGGCATTCGTCTTCAATATAACAATTTGTGTGAAACAGGCTCCAAAATAAGAAAGGTATTCTCTCGAAACATGAAAATGTGATATTCTCGGTTTAGCCACTGACTCCTCCCTTACATTAGTTTCCCTTAAAAGCATCGGCCATACAGACACTTACTTTGTCCTTTGTCTAAGACCCTTTTTTTTCCACCCCAAGAAGGAGAAAACAGAGAAATACAATGTATGGCATGTAGCGTTCTGAGAAATCTATGCCTTAATAATAAAAAAAGTTCTATAGCATATAAGAAAAAATGCTTGTACGTTAGTCAGGAGCTGCTTACTAATTGATTCCAGTATTCTTCCTCTAGATATTCGCCCTACTTACTTGTTGCTACAATGTTTTTTTCCTACTCTAATCTAATTGCCAATGCTCCCTAATAGTTTATATTTAATTATTATAATTCGAGCCACTTCTTCCAGAGTTCTCTTTCTTTTTTATAAATTTATAAATAAGAGCAGTTTAATCTTCAAAGTAAACCCTAGGATTTTATTATGGAATTAAGGACATACAGACTTTATTTAATCTTTAATTATATTTGTTTTGGGGGGGTGCTGCGAGAAAGGGCATCATATTTATGTATACACTTTTTAGAAAGAAGTAGATCCGAAGATATTTCTATAACTAACTCCTTGTTAGTTATTGTTACCATGATCTGCATTGTCTTTTTTTGATAATTACCTTGAGTTACAGATTGTTATGCCTTATCTAATTTATTTTCTTTATATTATATATACGTGATCGCATTCTGGTTATTTCCATTATCCTATGCTTTTCCCTTATATCCTGGACTGGACTTTGAGATTGAATTAAATCATCTTACGAAGAAATCCTCCCCTAAACTTTATATTATATATAGCTTCTAATTTGGTGCAATAAATGAACGTTTATAAGAATTTAGCTACTGCTCTCTTTTCGGGTTAGGAGTGAAGAACTGCTTACTTAATTAAAGTTGAGATATCTATTTTTATAGATTTATTTACATACGATGAGTTGTTGGGTTTATAATCCTAAGAAAGATTTTCTTTCTCTTCTTTTTTTTTTCTTTTTATACAATACAAAAGAGAATGCGGATTAACAGTAAAAATCGCGAAGAAAGGAGACTGCAGTAATGCCTATGTTGTCAACATATATATATTAGATATCATCTTTAATTAGATAGACATTATATTCATTCAAGATATTCATTCAAGACGTCTTCTGTTATATAGGTTCTCTTGCGTAGGGTAAAGTTCAAGCATATTACTCGTGTTTTATCTGTTTTCCATCTCCATTATATTCGTCGCTACAGTCAGAGATTTCCTTTTCCTAGCGTGTCTTCTTTCTTTTTGGCACACCTTTACTGCTTGCCTTATACTTTTCCACTCTCCTATACGTGTTGTTCTGCACAGGTTCTCTACTGACATACCTACATCTTCCCCAAGTTCAACAAACACAGCTATACCACGACATAAATAACTTTCTTTATTTCTTTGCTCTCTTTCTTATTAAAAACGAAAACAATTCTACCTACAGCCAATCTCTCTTTTAAGAAAATGTAATTATAGAAATTCTTTACAAAGTAGTGAAAAACATTATTCTTTGATTTGATCCAATGCAGAAAGCCAACCAATCATTTAGGAAATGGCCCTCTTTTTATTCTCTTATTGATACGCCTTCACCGCGAATTCCATAGAACGTATTATCTTGTTTGCACGGGGTTTCCTTTTTTGTTTGTTGGCGATCCTGTTGTGTTTAGATTAGAGGAAGTCTATTTCTTTTTTTGTATAAATTTGTATGTATAATAATGTATAATGCAGGCTTTTGGAGTTCTTATTATTTATACAGTTTGGATTAGAAAAACATGCTCATTAATGAACTTAGAATCATAAATAATTTGAAGAAGAAACCGCTCACATAAAGAAGAACTAAAGTATAAGGTAGAAACTTTTTATTTCTACAGATCTCATTTAATTACAAAAAATTTCATAGATAACGAAATCGCCAAAGCAAAATACCCAGTATCATCTACCAATCAAGCATGGAATAGATACTCCAAAAGAGATTTTAAAGATAGAACCAAATATCAAAAAAGTAAGAAGTCTAACAATTCTCCTATTACCCAGCGAGTACGTTGTTAATAGAATGCTTATAAAAAATAGAGAAAAACGTAGTTATTTTACACCATTTTAATTATTTACATCAATTTTATAATATAAGACATACCAAATAATGAAGCTTTTAGAAGAAAGTTAATTAAAAGCAGATAGGAGAAGGCGAGGATGTCCTATTAGCTAAAATGAAGTTTACTCTATTTCACACTACTAGTGTTAATCAAATTTCACACTTTGGAATGTCAGCTGTGAAGAGAAATCTACTTTCATCACTTTTATTTATTACTTTTGCACCCTATAAAGTATCGGAAAATCACGAAAAAGGACTCATTTTTGACTTTATTTTGGGGTTTTCGCTAGTAAATTGAAAAGTCGTTACTCAGCAATTCCCATTTTTGGCAAAAGTATTAAATTGTATTTCCCTTAGTGGATAATCCTAAAAATACGAAAAGTCACATCTCCTTAGGGTCTAAACATATGTTTTGCTTTTTTCGCTCGCTTATAAGAGGTTATGAAATTTCTGAAAAGTTCTATTCGCCTATAGGTGAAAACCTGTAAATTGAATTTCCCCTCTATCTAAGAGATCATGAGAATTGTGAAAAGTTATTGCTCATATAGTCAGTCCAAAGTTTGTTTGTTATTCAGCTTTCACTAGGGAAGTCCTGTCTTTTTTTAAATATTTCATACTCGTAAGCAGTCAAAGTGAGAAAATCAAATTCTAAGTGAAAAATTGTATGTATGAAAACAGAAAGTGCGGTGGTTGCCATAGCCAAAAGTATGCTCAATTTCGGATATTATAAGAAATAAACTTTTTACCCGCAACAAATTCATTGACAAATTAAGAAGTGAAAGGTATTTGCCTATATAAACTATATAAAAATATTATGCTAATCGATTCGTGATAATAATGTCTAAACAATTCCCACAAAAACAAGGCATGTCCAAATCAATGCAGTCGGGTTTGTTAGATACTACAAGGCAGAATTACAATGGTATGTAAATAGATAGAGGAAAGGGATGGATAACATATCAGTCCTCACAAAGGTAAAAAATGCAAAGTATGAGAAAGAACAACAACGGTGTCACCTCCCGTGCAGTACTACTCTTTGAGAGACTTTAGTTTATTAACGTAACTTTTTAACAACATACATAGAATATGCCTTAGTGCAGCGGTCGACAGTTAATCAATAGAAATATAAAACCGGATCGTTTTTGGTAGTATTCTTGGTGTATAGGGATAGGGATATCTCTACTAATATTGTGTTATAAAACAGCTATTTAAAACTCAGATTTTTTTGTATCTAGAGATTGACATTATACATACCTATAAGGATTAACAGGGCCCTCTATCTATTCTAATTACTTACTATATATATATAACTACCACTTTCTGTATTTATGTATGGAAATCTTTAAATAATTTTTTAATTTAATAAGGAAGAGGAATCGGGTAAGCAAGGTATTTGTACTCTTATTCTACACAGAAAATTGATTTAAAAAATTTATTTATATATAATAAGATGATATAAGAAGGATTGCACCAAGAATTGTAAATGTAAAAGAGAGGAATACAAGAGAATATAGTTTCGTTACCGATTATTACCAAGAAAAAGTTATTCTCGAGATGTGAGTGGATTATTATGTAGTTCTAATACCAACCGAAATACCCTAAAATTACCAACAAAACACTTTAGGTATCGCGCACAAAGCATCCTTTTTCTCTTTGCTTCTATGATCAAGACTGCGTACTTGGCTTCAATTTAAAACTTAGTTTTCAGAAGAAGACTTTAACGTTCATTCCAGCAACGGTATTAATATAAACATAATGCGCCCCCTTTTTTAGCTAGCAAGCATAGAGAGAAGCTCTTTAAGAACAAGACAGGGTAGATTCGATATGATCCATCGGATTTAATCTAGACGCGGCACCTAACTAATAATGGCTTTAATTAAGTTGGTAAAATTGGTGAAAAAAACTCACAGCTTTTTCGTGATTATTTGGGAGAATCGGAGAGACCTATCTTATCGGTTCTTATCGGTATCGTTCTTGTTGAAAATGCCTCGTGGTTTATTTATTTTTGTTTGTATAGAAAGGCAGTGTTATATCTTGGAATGTGAGTTATTTCTTTCTTATATGGAGATATCTTTCAGCCTAACTAATGAAATACTTAGCTTAGGTAGTATAATTATGAAACGGATTCGTCCTGGTAGAGAATTAAGAGACAGGATAGAAAGGGAATATATGTGCTTTCTAAAACGAAGTATAAAATCTTTACGCAAGGATTCGTTTGATATGCCCAAGTATCTCTACAAAGTGAAAGGTTTTGACTTATTAGAGTATCCTTTCTGTCGGTTTTGGTTATAAAAAAGTTAAGGCATCCTTGTTATTATCCAATATATTTATTATATCATATGTTCTTGGTGCAACGCGTAATTCTTCTTTATTAATTATCAGTGGCAGTGTATGTAGGTACAAGCGGCGGGTTTCAATATTGGATTTCGCACTTCTTAGCCCAGGCATGAGTTTTCGTACGAGAACAAAAAAATGAAAGGAGTTATTTATTTATTAGAAGACACAAAGAAATAATAATTGTACAATTAAATTAAACAAAGTCTTAGAATAGGTTATCACACTTTTTTTTGCAGAATACCCGAAAATGGATGACAGTCAAAAAGGTATACTTCTTTACTATACTATAAATTTTTATAATTTTATAAAAATAAAATAAATGGTGTAAATTCTATCTATCCCAAAATGAGATTCAAAGTCGAAGAGGTAAGGAATAATCTATTTTTAGCTATTTTCTTACCGGAAACAAAATACATGCAAATCAAATGACAACCAAAGCCATTGAATTGATTTATAACGCATCATATCTCCTCCTGCAAAGTGAGAAATATAGTATTGTCTTGTTTTTGATCTTCGAATTTAGGATTCTAGTTTCATTAATTATAGGTATATCTTTATTTGGGTATTTCTTTGTTCTCGCAAACTATAGACGAAACTATGCCATATCAATATACGTCACTGTGTACGGGTAAATGTATAGATCTTAGACATCCGTTGTTGATAAAATGACTAATAACTAGATATAGGATATACTTTGTTGCAGTTCGGTGGATGTTGCTTTTTTATAACTTCACAAGTCGCTTCTCTTTCTTTTCTTAAGTAAGGTGAGCTCCTACTATATATTTTGTATTTCATTTCTTAGTGGAATTCTTACATTCAAAAACTACTCCAATCAATTCCGAATACGAGATTTTATTTATCCTTTATCTTTCAATTCGTAAAAATAGGTCAGAGATACTACCCCAATATAATCCACGAGCGGGAGATTAGAGTTTGGCCAACTAAATTATGGGATATTCTAAATCGTTCTGAGTAGACTTCTCTTATGTACACTTTTTACCTTAAATAATGAAATAAATGAATATATAGAATTACCAAACAAAGGAGCTTTTAAGATTTTAGAGATCTGTTCCGGAAAGAGGCGCATATAGAAAAAACACTTTAGTCGTTATCATCATTAGATGGAATTTACTTTTTTTTGCTGAAGATTACACCTAGATCCTAATAGCTAATAGATAAAATATTGTGAAAAAGAGAGAAAAAAAAAGATAGCACGAATTTTGGAAAGAAGAAAATCGTATATGCCCTGGGAACTAAAAGAAATTAGAAGGACAAATAAAGTAGCATTATTTCTCTCTTACTTCTTACTTACATCTTATATATTATTAGTACTATCTATTAGGTAAAGTCAATCAATCTAATCTGTGGAGGTATCTTAGAACACCAGCCGACAACATAAGTCCTACAGAGTGAATGTAAGTAAAGGTGTCTAACTTTAATATACTAAATTTATTATAAATTAGATTCTATATAACTACTTTGATTGAAATTATTCTTATATTCTTACAAGTAAACCCTTTAAACTTTTTACAGGTAATCTATATCGACCTTAGCGGAAACTAAAGTACTATACGCAAAAGAGCTTGGAAAAAATGAAAAAGATAGAAATAGCTAGTTTCTTCTACGAGTCATAAAAGATCAGACCTAAGCAGTGTTAGGACCCTCATATAGCTAATCTGGCTAATGAAGAGTATCCTTATAAAGTGCGCAATTATATCTTATTTACTAATCCATTATTTTCTTAACCAAAGAAAGTTAGAATAGAACGTCCTTAAAAATAGTATGGTCGTTTTGTTGTAGAGTAAATTATCTAAATAGAAAGAAAATATATTCCATAAAAAGCTTTGACACCCACGGTTTACCCTGCCCCCCCGCTACCTATGTAATTGCACCCAAAAAGAGGTTCCTTGTCAGTACTGAAAAAGGTCGATGAGTGTCTTCTATTCTAACACATCAATATTTTTAAAAAAGCAACTCTTACTGCATACAAAAACAAAAAAAGTTTGCCAACTACATCTGTTCCTTATAGTATTTCCTATGCATATTCCATGGCTGTGTTGTTATACTGTTATACTAAGAATGCCTCTTTCTTTTTTACGACTATTGATTGTTATTCTCAACTATTAAGAATTTGCCTATTCGTTCATCGTGTTAGAAATAAGTTCCCTTACTAGACTAGAACGAAAAATTGCACGACTTTGTAAACTATTATATTTGTACTATTATATTATATTGTATTGTCGCCTAGACGTGTGTAATCTCTCTATTGAAATGCCAATCACAAGTCTTCGGTTGAGCCTAAATAAATTAAATAAATAGATTTGAGTTATATATAAAGCTACATCACCCTACTTTAAGTATACCACGGTGTCGCGGGTTGATTCTGATCTTAATTTTTTTATTGCTATCTATCCTTTTTTGACTATTCTGAGTTTTCCAAAATACGAAAGCTAACTTCTAATTATTTCTAATTTTATAATTATAGTATATTATATTTCTAGCTATACAAAATACAGTAGAATCCTTCCTTACGAAAAATACTTGAGAGTGGACTACTACCTGGCATACATTGATTGTTGTCTTTCGCTTAGAGTTCGAAAATCTATCTAGAGTTATTAGTTACAAAAATTATATTATATTTCTATACGGATGACTTAGTAGTTTTACATTTATAAAAAGTCTTTAGCCTAGTTAGAGAAGAAAAAAATTCGTGTTTGGAACCAACCAGGGTTTTCTAATCATTTTTATAATAATTTTTTATACAAAATAATTTTTTATACAATACAATAGTTATACAATAGGTCTCATATTTCGTCGGATTACTCCTATACATACAATAGGAGTTCTTTCTAACATAGTGGTTCATTGGTGTTTTCACAGCATCAAACTAGCCGAAACTTCCAAAATCCATAGTAGTGTACTGGTGTTCCAGCTTATACGAGTGCGTGTTATCTATGTCAGACGACAAGGAAGTATAAATATCTATAAAAATATGATTATAAGCAGCTTTTATTTGTCTAGTTAAAAAGTATTTTGGATTAGAGGTTTTCTCTTCTTTTAGCTTTTAGATTGTTTTGTTTTTATAGAATCTGTCTTATCTTTACAATTATTTGGAGTACTTTGTTGAGTTATTTTTCGTCAGGTCCTTGGGCTACACGTTTGACTTCCTTTATAATTTGATTTTATCCTTCTTTCTTTTTTTATTTGAGCTTCTTTGTCTACTGCCTAAAAAAGAACAAGTTTCCTTCTGCTGTTGTATTAACTTTATATTCAAATTTGACGAGATCCGTTCTATTTTTGATTCTATCTGACTGACCGTCTAGATTAAATTAAGAAGATTCTCATTGTTTTAACTAGGACTGCCCATTCCCCTTAATATGGCTTAGAATTATTTTAAATTCTGCTTTTTAGATATTTTTAGATGTCGACCGACTCTCGTCTTTCTTTATTCAATTCCTTATAGCAGCCGCGCACCCTTTCCATTTTCGCACTACTCCTGCCTTCTCTATCCACGAGTTTTTAACTTTTTCATTTAAGTAATATGTATATAGAAATCTTATAAGTAAATTTCTGGAACAAGGGGCCTATATTTCATCCTCAGCATGACCAGATGAGTTAAGCAAAAGAACTAAGCACAATACCTAAAGAGTGTTTACAAAGTCGTGTTATTAGCTAATAAATAGCTAAATAAAAGCTCTATCTTAGTAGACTTACTACATAAAAACGAAAGTATGAATCGAATCTCTTTGTTTTCTTATAAGAAGTCATAACTACGAGTGTACTAAATGTACTAAAATAAAAAAGAATAAACATACAATCTTCGGATATGCGATAAATGTATTTACTTCTAACTACTAACTAAATAATATCGTTACATCTATAATTCTATTCTAAGGAATGCCTCAAAAGCCTGGAATGACAAAACAAGGAGAAAAATGTCATAGCGTAACCAGCAAGGCGCGGTAGTATTTTTGTGTTCGGGAATCTTTATACTTTAGATATTACTTATACTTTTTCTCTTTTTATGCAAGGGTTGCTAAGAGAAATGCCTACTTCCTGCCTTTAACAAATGCTGTACGAAAGAATAAATGCCCTAAATAGAGAACACTTACTTACCTTTTCTTTTCTTAATCAGTAGCAAGAATTCACTCTTTAACGAAAATGTCTATTTTTTTCTTTCCAAAATAACAAGTGTCCAAAGAGAGAGTCTAATAATATCAAAGCAAGATTTTATAAGTAAGGGATAAGTGACATTTAAGAATTATTTCTAAGTACATAAATGTAAGAGAATTTCTAATGTAATAAACAAACATCCACGAGATAGAGAACAACTCCTGGTAGCATCATCGTAAATATCTGAACTATTTATTATATCTTATTTTATAATAAGACCCTAAATACTTGTCATAAAGCTTTTTTTGTAGTAAGGAAATTCTAAACAACATGAAGTGAGTAAACTTTTTACGTTTGCACATAGATAGGTATCAAAGCGTCAAAAACGTCTAATCCAAGATTTTATAATCATTTCTAAACTAGACCAGACCAAAATATAAATGAAAGTATACGGAGGGCTTAATCCAAAAAATGCTCAACTGCTGTAACCTTTTATCAAAAGTAACCGTATACAAGAGTATCCATAAATATTAGAAAGATTAGTGTGAATAATTTGATTGACCTAATAAGAATACAAAAAGAGTATTTATAGAAGGATCTAGTAGGAATCTTTTAGTGAAAATATAAATATGCTCTTTGTTGACTATTTATTATAATTTTATAGGAATGTCTCTGTTGAAGAAAATGATGTCTCTTTACTTAACTCTAAGTAATACATACGTTTGACTTCGAGACGATAAAAAATCTATTTCTTATCTGCTTGGTTTATTGATGAGGAATTGTCCTATCTTCCTTCTATTTCTAAATTAACCTAACTTCTATAAGAAATTGTTTAGCACACAGAACTGTTTTCTTTGTTTCTTTTCTATTTTATTTGATTCTTTCGCTCTATCAGTAAGCTCTTTCTTAATTATCTTATCTTTCTTTAATCTGTTCTGCTTGAATTGGATGAAAAAGATCCCCGTGAAAAAAAATAGCATTTAGTTACACCCAAACGTCTTCGCCTAGAGTTAGAAGAGAGGAATTACTTAGCCATTATTATTTTACAAGCATAATATTACAAGCATAATAAAGTTCTTAGTTAGTGCCCTATTTCCCGATTTACAAAAGGTTCTTCTCTAGCAAAAGTAAGTAATTTGCAAGGACATAAACACATAAAATAAACAAAAGAATCCATTTTTCTTATACTTGTATTACTACTCCCATGAAGAAAAAGGATATTCTTAACTAGATATCATCGCGCAGGTCAACTACTCTAGGATTCATTTTTGCTTAGACTATAACGTTCACTCGAGTTCTCTTGTTGTACTACAGTCTTTTTTATTTGCTTTGTATAGTTTTCTCTTTACTAGATTTACTAGAAATCAATGGACGACAACAAAAAAAGAATGTGCAGATTTTGCTTCTTCAAATTACGCGAGTTTTCCTTCTTTTTGGCTTTTTGAGGCAGTCGGGAAAAGTAATCATGACTCGGTACAGCTCAAGTTTCATTCTATAACTATAGAATAGTGCCCGTTACATGGCAAGACAAATTTTGAGTGAAACATGATTGTCATTGTGCATGATGTGGAATAAAAAGTAGTCAACTTGATACGAATAAAAGGAAAACCGATAGAAACAAAACAGAAAGAGTAACGTGTCTTACCCATGCTCCTTCTAATACTCTTAGAAACACTCTCGACTATAGTTTTTTAAGTTTTATTAGTACTAAAATGTAAATGCCTTGGTCATCAAAACGGGATAAACTACTTCTGACTTAAATTCCCAAATTACAGCTAGAGAGGAATAGAACATTTCGTCTGAGAAAATAATCAGCGAAATAAATATAGAGAAAGAAGGAAGAAAAGCTCCTACCCAACAAAGAAAAATAAGACAAATAACTACAAAGCCAAAGAGGATCCCATTTGTATACATTAATTCAATTCTATCTCTCACCCCAAACTCTATCTACTATTATGTATGTAAGTAAAATGTATGTAAAATAAAGGTCAGTTCTAGAAGTCAATAGGCAAAAAAATCAAAATCCAAATAGAAAAAGTTCTTTAGATCTTCTGCAGCTCATTTTATATATTTAGTCGGCGAAAGCAGGTATCAACAGATCTCCTTATCTTAACTAGTCATGGGCAAAAAAGAAAGAAAGGAAAAAAATTCCATACCCTCGAAAGAAATGTTTCGTGCTTAAACTAGGTCTTCTTGCAACGACAATATAAAAAAGAAAAAAGCGGTCTTCTGCGAAAATGAATATCTTAATTATACATCAATAAAATAATATAGGGAGTGCTCGTAAATATGAAAATGAAAGCATAGTATTCTATTATAATAGAAAAGAATATTTTATAGAGTTATAGAGAGGATATATAACTAGTACTTCTTGATCCACGCCTCTTGTATTTAGCCTTAGTATTAGTAAATAAAGGCTACAAATACAGAATAAAGGCTACAGGCAGATATTTTAAATCTATGGGGGAATATTCTTTCTCCTGTCTAGTTTTTTTGTATTACGTATACTAGCTAATATATGGCCCCATTCTCCAACAAAGAAGCAGCATTTGCAGAATATATAGAAATTTGTGTTAATTAGACAAAAACTAAGACCAAAGGAAGATCAAAAGGGTGGAAAGAAGTCTTTCTACATCAAAACTTTAGGAACCGAAGTCCTACCTCTTTGCTTTCTAATCGCATGTAAATACCGTAACAGCGCACGTATAATACGAGAATAGTTCTAAGATTTCAAGAATATAGTCAAAATTGAATGTTATTCCACCAAGTATATACCCGCTAAAAGGAGGAGATGGAACTCTATTCGTGCAACGCAAATACCTAACTCTACCTAAATAAATGCTTATCCTGATGAATCTAGGACTAAAATATAGAAGAGACATTTTGCTGACACAAGCGTAATGGGTAGAACAAAAAGCCTTGTTGCCGGGCAGAATATCTGCTGAACAGAACTACCATACATAAATAAAAGGAAATTCTTATTTATTTACTCTCACACAACTCATATTCATCTAAGAAACAATAAAAATCCCCTATGGTTACGGAAATGGAATCGGAAGGGTGCTCTATAATTCTCACTTATTGGGTCTTTTCTTAGCAGTTGAATGAGAGATTGCAACTCTTCCTATAGCTGTATACCACGCCCTTTTATTGATTTCTAATCCTTTATACTTTATTATTTACACAAAGAAGGAAATTCCTAATGCTTCGTTTCTTGATCAATTTTTCTTAAATTTTAAGAATTTTCTTAGATTCTGTTTTCATTTATTAGAACCCTATACTACTCCAATTAATTGGTTTGTGTATATTGTAACAAGTGAGATCTACTTATATATTCCTTTAGATTGTTTTTTATATTTGCGAAGGAGAGCCAGTTTATAACAACTTTAATTACAAGTTTTGACGCTTTGTCTTTGTCTATAACTCTAGAAGGCAGTTCGGTGTAGAAAACTCCAACGACAAATAAAGATATCCAAGTAATTCATGGAGAATGTAAATAATAGGTTGTGATTTGCGGGTCCTAAAGAATAATCTCTCAATAATCTCTCTAAGAATTATAGAACTATGAAGAGTTTCCACTAAGTATTTAATTAAGTATTGGTAAATACCTCAGTTTTATAAATATTCCCGTAGGATTCCCGCCTGAACTTAACGAAAAAGATTTGTGCGAAGTCTCTAATAAAGATTCTAATTAAAAACTATATATGAAAAAAATACGAAGGAAAAAAAATAGAAAAAAAAGAGTTTAGTTTTGCGTGCCAAACTTGTGATGTAGTACAAATCTTTTAATAAATACTTTTCCTCTTGATGTATTTCTCTTTTCCTAGTTTTTTTGCTGGCTTTCCAGAATTCTATAATCTACAAATAGTCTTATCACGGCATTAACAAATTTGTATATAATACTATAATAGAATCAAATTTAAAAGTTGTTATTTACAATCCCCGTCTCTGTTTCAATCAAGGCTTCTACTCCTCTGATTTCATAAATACCACTCGATACACGTAGAAAAAAATCATCAACTAAAACTAATACCAGACTACAATAACATGTTAATGGCAGAGAGGTCCAAACTGCCGTCCATGTCCCCTTTCTTGCTTAGGTAGTAGATAAAAGCAAATAAGAACTGACCTTTTGTGTTGATCTGAAACACCTTTATTAAATTTATTAACGTCTTTATTTTGCTTTTAAATATTAAATCTTTTTCGCAATCTTTCACTTCCGTTTTCTCGCGCGGGTTCTTCTCAGGTCAATTCGAAAGAAAAAGAAGTAGACTTTGTTGTATCACATGGCTCTATATTAATTACATACTACATATGTTCCAAATGCAACCTTACATTAATAAATCAATTTAATAAATATGCGTTTTGCAGCAACAAGGGCGGAGATTTTGCCATTCCTTGCGAGTTTTTTAGGTTGGAATCTTTTAAGGATGAGAAGTTTTTATGAGTTATTCGGTCAGTATAAAGAACAACAAAAAACAGGAGAAAAGAAAGAGTTTTGGGTAAAAATGCTCTGCTACTAATTTCTTATCTATTAAGTCTATTAAGATCTATGCTCACGACTACGAATCTTACTGCCGGTGATATATGCGCTTACTATATTTATATATATTTGATAAAGGAATAACAAACAGACTGCTACTACGGAGTTTCTATTCAGAAAGCAGAAGAAACCTTGTGACATTGTCTTCTTAATACTATAAGGCAGCCGAAAGCCGAGCATCTCACACAGAATGAGATTTTTATTTCTAATTCCAGGAAAGTGGAAGACTACGAAGTCATAATGAATTTTAGAAGAAATTTCCAAAGAAAAGAAAAAAGAACACTACTTAAAGAGAAAGAGGTAGGATAATTACTTCAAAAAGTTGTTCTGTTCAGTCAGTCTTGCGTGACGAAACCAATATAAATAGAAAGCATTTCATAGTAAAATCGGAAAAAGAAGAAGTCTTTCTACCGACAACTTTTTCATATCACACGTGAATGAGTTTGTAGCCGTAAATAACATTCCACGCGTTCTATAATAAATAATACAATTTTTATAATAAACCTTATCAATTTATCAATCCCTAGCTACAGCTTTTTCTACCAAGAGACCTCATTACTTTTGTTTTTTTATTTATTACTCTTTGATGAACATTTATTATAATATATAATAAATCTAAAATTATACACGTAATTTTCTCTCGATGTACTACAAAATGTAACGAATAAGCAGCCAAAACTATAGAGTTTTTATATTCTTTATTTAGATTATTATAAATTAGATTAGTAAACAGATATTTGGGATTAAACAGGCCCGAAGAGTAGAAATATTTCTATATCTATGTGTAGTTCTACAAACAAACAAAACTGCTAATATCCTACTTTTCCTCGATATTTACTCGATAATATTGTTTGTTGTATGTACGATTAGGATTTCCTTATTACGTTGTCCCTTATTTGCCAAGCCATATTTTCTGAGATATATTTTTAATTAAATTAGAGTGGTCAGTGGTGTAGCACCTAAAGAAGATTGGTAGAAAGTATTTATATTGTAAATGTGGAGTTAAGTCCAGTTTAGAACAAATTTTTATGAATAGATAAACAACAATATGCCCTGCAAACACGCAAGGTAAAGGATTCCGCGAGAAATTAAATTATAGCTATTTAAATTAATTAGATTAGGTAGGAATATCTAGAGATATTGATGGAGATATAGAATATCCTACTTACTAACAATTGCATGCAGAACGATAGACTTTGTCTTTGTAGGAAGGAGAACCCGGTATAGGCTATCAGACGATGGCATTGCTCGAAGAAAAAGAAAAAGGTTGAGCACAAGTGTGGAAAGAAAATAAAATAGCTATGAATAACTTAAGCAGCTAGAAGCATACGTAACTCCTTCTAATATAAAATTTTCTCGAGCAAAGATTTTCTCACAGGGATTCCAAATACATCTACAAGAAAGATTAATAACTCTAGTTGTTATTTTCTTCCGTAAGATCTCTCAAACCTTAGATTTTCGGTTGAACCCAATACAAGAGGCCTTATTTATTATCCCATTTTTATACTGAACTTTTCCATTGGGATCTATATCTAAATGTATTCAATTAAATATTGTTACCAAAAAAGGAAAGTGAAATATTCCAAATGTCCTACATAATAATTCTAGTTAAAAGGAGATACTTTTCTCCGCGTTTTCAATATTTGATTTTTTGCTATTCGAGGATTACATACATGTTCTTGAGTCTTTTCCCATTTTTCCCCAAGAGCAAGAGGTCGATAAAAGATAGTAGTACTACAGCAATTCTAACAAGATATTTTAATCATGGCAGGTATAAGCAAAAGCACTTCGAAAACCTACGAATATACCTAGGCGATGCACTAGTTGATCCAGAACGTCCATCCCAGTCATAAGAAAATCTATTAAAGAGAAAAATTTATATATAAAGTGTATATAAAGAAAGAAGGATATTTATTATGTAACAAACACAGAACTATTTCTTATTCTATGTATTGTTTTTATTTAACAAACCTGCTGCATGCCTGCGAGATTAAGTGTAATCCAACAACTAGATGTCGGTCTTTCCCAAGGCGCTGTGTTGATTGAGAGAAATAAACCAAAAAGGACTTTAATTACTTTCATTTTAGTGGTGTAATTAGAAAATAATAGGTGCTAAAAAATTAGAATCACACGGAATCACATGGGCGGCTCCTTACCCTAAATAAATCATTTCTGTTCCTCAGAGTGAGCACGTTTCTTGTTTTAAATTTATCTATAACTATAAACAAACTAGATTATATAAATCTACTAATTCTACTAAAAATCATGATGATCCTACACGATCTACAACTTGACAACTCTTTTTTATTAACAATTAACGCTGCGGTTAAACTAGGAGTCTATTCTATAATATCTATAAATATCTATACTATAATATAATGAATCTTTTTTTTTGTTGAGAAGGGTGTTCACCCATGGATCTTCTTTTTTATAACAAACATTTTTCCAACTCATGTCTAAATTTAACCTTTAGTAGGAAATCCTACGTGCAGTAAATGTTCTTTCTAAAAAATGATACGTAATAAATAATTAAATACGAAGGTAGTAAGTAAATCCAATATTAACGACGAATCCGTGGAGCTAGTATGTAATATTTAAGTTTAAGCATAGTGCTGGGATCCTCTTTTTCCCAAGTGTTAGATTATTCCGCGGTATTCCTTTTTATTTTATTATGTTAGGAAAAACGGTAAGTCCTAGGTATGCTTCTTACTGTAATTCTTCTTTTCTATTTCTTAATCTATCTTGTAGTTTATTCTTGATTGAGTATGCGGAACCTTTCTATTTTTCTAAACGAAAAGTATTTTCTATCTAAATGACTCCTTTTTTCTTGTCTTTGTTTGTATTCTTTCTTTAGTATGGCAACGTTCTTTCTTTATAACCGACATAATTTTATTTGTTTTTGTTTGCTTAGATAGACTTTTTTGACCAATCTCACTTAACAACAGTGTAGTAAATGCCCCTTGCATACAATGTAAAATCTTTCATGTGATAAGGATATGTTTTATGTTGTTTTTCTCTACTATTCTAATTAGTAAGTATAAGTAGAGGCAGGAGATGATATAGAAAAATCAGCCAGGTCAGTTGAATTGAATATAGACAACAAATCTTTCTAATATAGAATATAGATCCAATCACGAATTTCATTGTTAATTGCATATTTAATCCGCTATAAATATAAACTTATAGAAGGATTTGGGTTTTCTGCACATTTTTGTATTTTTATTTGTATATTTACTGTGAGAAATGTTTGATGTACGCCTTCTTTGATACTATTTATTAGAGTGTGCATTATTTCTTTCATAGAAGTTGTTTTAGATCTTCTTTCTGGTTATGATATATCTTGCTTTGCTGCCAAGAAGCTGTTTACTATTCGGTGCTCTAAGAGATATTTACCAGTTCTATGTATTATATATATGTATGTTATAATTAATTTAGTTTACTCTATTTATTTTGTCTTCCCATTGGTGCAACGCATAAATAAAGATTAAATGAATCGATAAAATCAATAAAATAAGAAAGCGCTGAAAACTTAGAATTATGTAACCTTCTTTTTGATCGAAAATAATATCTATGTTCCTTAACAATTAAATTAAGATAAATAAGAAAGGATTCAATATAGTATTTCATTTCGAGTACAATTCGATCGATCCAGAGGAAATAGGTAGAAACAAAAAGTATCGTAGGATTATCTCTTATCTCAAAATGTCATAATATGATATAAAATATGCATGACACGTTACTACACTTTTGTGAAGAAGAAAAAAGAGTTTGCCATTAGTTATTTAATTTACATTTACGGGTTGCATTGTAAGACTCTTGTTTATTTACTTTTAGTAAAGAGTTAGGCTAGCTTCCATTAATCTATTATCTTTATCTATATTATGTTGTACACTTATTATCCTTGTTTGTATAATTAATGATTGCCAAGTTTCTTTCTATCTTCTCTCGGACTATAAGCCAGGTAATTAAAAACATTCCACTAGGCGAGTTGCCTACACAAATTTTCATAATCATATAAAGATATAAATTTTTATTGATTTAGTATACTTTTTTTTTGTTCGACGTCGTTTTTTTTTGGTTTATGTACCGAGTTATCCAATATTTGGTTGATCCAAGATGCTATTAAGTAAGATACTATAAGAAAAAGAAGAGCAATTACCCAGCCAGGAATACAGCAGCTTCTCCCCCAGCTACTTAGATAATATATTTTACTAATTGATAAGTATTTTTCCTATATGTCTCTTTATACATGACGGGTTATCCTAAGAATTCCCTCTTTACTTTACGATGCCTATCTAATATATAATTAATTATAATGAATTCACAAAAATCCAAAAAAAAACTGCTAAATTCCAAATTAAGGAATAAGGGATTCGTGTTAGAAATACAAGAATACAAGTATAATATTCGATTACTTACTTTTTTATCTTGGCTTGGCATAAGAGAAAGGTACTTTGCGTAGAAGAACTGACTACAGGTTGGTGACGGACAACTTTAGTTTGAAAAAGCTCGTTGGAATTTATTACTATACTTAAGAAGGAAGGTTTTTCTCCAGAGTACTGAACTGAAAAAGATACAAGTGTAAAAACAGTACTTAATTATATATATACCTTGGTAAAAGAGAGCGGGGGAAAGAAAAGACTATTCTCCATGGCTAGGAAGAGGAAATAAATGTTTTGACAAAAAATTAATTATGTGGTCCCTACCAAATACAAAGTAGAACTCCTGAAAGAAAAAATATAAGCCCAAGAGAACTAACTGCAGCTTGAAACAATTCGTCTAGGTTTGACTTTGTTGACAACTTACGTCCTAGCTCGTAAATGTAAATATTATACGTAGTAGGGGTAAAAAAAATCCCGAAATTCCTTATTTATTATTAAGATTATTAAGAACGTTATTCTATTTGCTGTATTATTTACTTTTTTCCTTATGGCTTGAGGCAGTATCTATGTCTAGTTTGTGGGTTGGTTACTCCAAAATTAGAGAAAACTGTTTAATATACAGAGCCTTTCCTTCTTGTTCTGTGAAAGAAATTAAATTACCTGGAATTTGATATTTGCCACTTCTTATTTTCGGATACTAAATACAATTAGTTGTCAGGAGATCTTAGGTTGTCCTATTTTTACTTTATAATAGAACTTTCTAGAAATAGTTATTTATAATTGAAAATCTAAGACTTTTTCTTCTTCTTCTAATCAAAAAACTGCTACTGGAGAATCGGGTTGAACTACTCTTCCCAGACATAGATTCTGAATTTGCCAAGAAAGGAAAAAGAAAGATTTCTTAGAAATATGTAAAGTAATTTCCAACAAGTATGGGGTCTAATTTAAAAGAGTTCCTAGGTGCGCAAATCTAGTGACGTGAGTGGATCATTTGTGCAATTTCATTTTTTGTTAGGCAGTGCTTCGTTCTATATCTATGTTTTATTATGCTTTTATACGAGTGACATTTCTGATATATCTTATATCTGATACAAAGAATCTTGTATATACCAACAATCAAAATCTTTTCTACTTAGAATTACCTCTTCCTTCTTAGGTACTCTTTTCAGTTTTCATTCAAAAATGTAGAGAGACAAAAAACAACTATTTGGGCATGCATATAATTCGGCGAGCTTGACAATAGGTCAACAACGTGTTATTTTTCTCCTAAGAAGATATAGAAGAGGATCGGATCATGTCTTCAATAATGCGTAATCGATAGAATTTTGGCTTGAGTTACTAGTTTTGGACCTTTTTTTTTTTAATTTATTAATAGAACCAACCTTACCCGTTAAATACATAAAAGTACGCTTATAATTTCCACCGTGTCTCGCAAAAGAAAAAGGCAATTTTCTTCATTTCATTAGTATCCTCCTTTTTTTTTGATTTATTCCCTTGTCTTTGATTCATGTCTCTTGTTCATGACTTATTAGATTTAGTTTATAAATTCATTTCTAGTTAATATCTATCTATAGTGGATCGCAAGCTTGATATCCTTCCTTATCTTAATTTTAGAGTACTCAACACAAAATCTAGGGATTGGTCCAAAGTCAAAGAATTCTTTACTTCCAATATATATATATAATTCACTTAGGGGTTTACCTTCTTAAAGATGTTGGAGGAAATAGATTCAAAAACTAACAATCTTCTCTGCCTAGTATTATAGGAAGGCATTAGAATTATATACAAAATATACAAATGACTAAAAATAAACGGATGTTAATCAATTTTGTGAATAAAATATGCACGAAAGAACAATAGCTAATTCCTAGGGGGGACCTTCCTTTAAAACAACTTTTTATAATTTAATTTATTTTGTATTCAAGGTAATCCAAGCATAAAATACTCTCTATATAACACAATGCTTTATGTAGAAACTATTCCAGAACACGGCACAAAGACGATTCTGCTCTCGAATAAATACGTTTTTTACCTTTTATATACTTTTCGTAGTGTATTCGCTACAAAGTCCTGCTTAAAGAACTGGAGTTCTCCCCTCGCAAATAGAGAGACCTTATTTCTTAGTTGTGTCGATTACTTCAAATCGTATATATAATTGTGTATAAGGAAATTGTAAAGAAATGGAAGCTCGCCTAGCAAAGAAAAAAATACCTCCATATTTCATATTTACTTCTATTATCGAATCTTTCTCTTACTGATGATCTCTGATGATGCGAAAGGAATTCCAACCAAAAGATAGCATTATCAATCAATTAAACTAGGAAATGACTTCTTTATGTGAACAAATTGACATCTCCTATCATCCATAGATCTATAGTAAATGTGAGATTACGAAGCAGTTTAAACATAAATTATTATCCCTCATTTATAGCTCGATTTTACTTGTTTGTATCTTATTATTTATGACGTGTTTTTTGTATCACAATATTTATTTGCTATCTTCTTGCTTGTCGTGCTGGAAAGTTCTCACCGCCAGAAGCAGAAGGAAATCCTATTAAATCTATCTATACCTAAATGTCTAGAATTTGTCATTATACTCAATATTTCATCAAAAGTAAAAGTAAGGCATCCTCAGGTCTCTAGGTAGAAGAAAGAAGAAGGCTCATAAGTGTATGTCGTGTATTGCATGCAAAGGTAGTCCTTTTCGCCCATGATGGACAAATTTTGTTATCTTCCTTCCGCCTAAACGAAAGTTCGCTATTATGTATCTTAGCTCTTCAATTATTGCACTTTCTTTGTTTTATTTATTAGTTAGAGTTATTTTCTGAGGTCTACAAACTAGAGAAATGTACTCGTATTTTATTATTATATGATGTACTATATAAATTGTACTATAAATGTGGTTATGACTACGCGCTTACTAATTTATTAATTATATATATCCAAAAACTATTCTTCGAAAATCAGTTTAGAATGAACTTTGTGGCATAGATTCCTTCTTTGGCATTTTTGGGTACGACTAAAGATTCGACGTAAGCGCTGATTCTATTCCATTTTAGAGTATTCTTAGTTAGGGTCGCACTACTTGTTGTCATTATTTCTTTTTCGTCTCAATTATGATTATCACCAGGAAATGTTTACTTTGTCTTTCTAATTTACGTTATTTTTATTTGTATCTCGTTATTATTAGAGAGTAGAGGGTCTACCTAAAATAAGGTTGTTGTCCTTTTTTCTATGCATTATATTAGATATATATTATTTATATATTATGTTTACATCGATTTCAATCTGAACTCATCCTACCAAGGTCGATTAGGGG
>JAYMSO010000007.1:0-35386 GCA_036897175.1 Plantago depressa | reverse complement strand
TGCGAGCGTTTACCGGTCACTGTGTTGCCTACTGGTGTTGGAACATTATCTTCCTCCGCGCAATATTTTTGACAATCATTCATGAAACATTAATATAAAATATACTTAAAAGTAAACCACTAACATTATTTATCCAACTTTTAACTTAGGTAATGCAATTGTAAGAATTTAAAAAATGTTACGTAATATAAAACGTAACAAAACAAATTATGGGTATAAATGCCCTACCATCTTGCTGAATAGATCCGCCCCTGCAAGAACGGGCAATGTCATGAGAAACCAAACTTAAGAAATTGTTTGGAAACCGTTAGTTCTGGCTAACACATGAATACGGTAGATTGTTAAAAAATAATAAGTACTTTAACATGTGAAGTAGTACATATTATAGTATGAACGCAGTGAAAGTATTGACAAAAGAAATTGAGATTTTTATACCACTGATAAAAAGGAGCTAATGGTATTATACTCCACTACACTTGTAAAGACTTGCTTCCAAGTGTACAAGGAGGAAACACTTGGTACAATTAACCCTGCTTTATTTATCTAATTAATCCTAGGACCCTATACGTTACGTAAATATCCTAATAATATCTTAAATGACTTTCTTGTTATTACTACAATTGTATATAAATAAATGAAAGTAGACGAGTTCAATTTAGCAAGAAGAAAAAGCCAAGAATATAGGTAATCCGCCGATTTGTATACGGATAGCTTTCATTTGTATGAACTCAGAAGTTCCTTATGATCTACTCCCAGAGAAATACCAAACTAACTTATTGAAACGTAGATAATAAAATTCCCAACACCTTAACCCAAGAAAATAGAACCTGAAGCAGAAGATGGACATATAAAAATGTCCATTTATAGTAAAATCCTATAGAGTCCCTTTATTAGAAAACAACTTAGTAAAGTTATTTATACAAATTGATCTAATTAAGTGAGAATGCTAACTTGAGGAAGTGAGGAATGTGCCTACTACTATCTATAATATAATAATAATAAATAGGAATAAGTAAGCAAGGGAGTATAGTATAGTATATCTATACATGATGAACAACATAGGAATCATAGGCTAGAATTTTCTTCTAAGAGTTAGTTTGAACTACATCATGCCTTAGAAATACATATTCCAAGACAACCATCTTTATTCAAGGAACTACCTTAGTAAATTTCTACAGCAGAAGTAGTTTTTATTATCTTTTTATAGAACAATTCTCTATGAGGCTCTTTTTTTTCTCCTTTATTTCTATTTATGACTTAAGTTTAAGTATAGTATTGCACCTAGTTATACCTAATTACTACAAAAACATTTAATCCAATACAGCATAGCATCGTGAATAAATAAGAGAGGAAGTTAGAAAAAAACTATGTATTATTAATTAAGAAGTAAAAACTGTAGGAAATAAAATAATTACTCATGACACGACGACAAACAATAACCTGGCATATAGATAGAAAGAGAATATAGAAAGTAAAAAGGAAGTGCTAATCTAGGAATCCTTGCTTAATGTTCGATTAATTATATATATATATATAATATTATTTTAAAGAAGCGTTTCTCTGCTTACTTAGAGTATTTAGGCGTTTAGGACTAATCGCTTTATAAAGAAGAATTATTGCATTTTCTCTTTTATCTTACTTAGAATTCTTTATAGTTTCGGGATTTGTACATTTGTTTTATTTTCTTTCTATATTCCTTGTGGACAACTTGAAAAAGTACTATTCAATACAATATCTAAGACGCTTAAGCACACACACATTACTAACTACTAAATATCTATAAATAAGGAGATAAAAAAATAGGAAAGAAAACCAACATGTAACTATTTCTCTTTTCGATCACGTAAAGAACTTAGTACATCTAGGAGTTGGAAAACAGAAACTATTTCTGTATACGTATCCAAGAATTTCAATAACTGAAGGAGCCAATTGCCTGTGAAATTAGAAAAGTCAAAGCAAAACACGGTAGAATGAAAAACCAGTACTCCACAATATTCTATCTAATAACAAATGGAAAAGAATCGCCAGCAAAGAAAATGTATAAAGAACTCCTAGAAATCTAACGGAATGCATGTGTGTATGAATACGTCCTTGATGATATCTCTTGTATTCTACTGTATATATATGTCTTTGACCCCACGTTCTTATAATTCTTACTCTTACTTGGTTTGTTAGCTAAGATTTATCTTTTTTCATTTATTTCAGATTCTACTCCTATATATCATCATACCCCTACTAGCTACTAGTTTTCGTAGTTAGTTTAAAACCAAATGTGCCAACTAGCACGCAGAAGTCTCGTAATTGTACGATAATCCTTACTTATGAAAAACTTATGAAAAAGGCTTATGAAAGAAACACAACAGAGAGTGGGCAGACTTACGTAATTGTAATGAAAGTAGCGAAAGGTTGACAAGCAAGGATTTTGACTTAAGATCACAACTAAGGTAAAAGATGAATAGGGAGGGCATGTTTCAGAACACCACAAGTTTTTTATTAAAATGATTATTTGTCGTATCGATTCTTAACTTACTTAGTTTAGTGTGCTTACAATCTTATTTTTCTTCGTTATTGGCTCCTGTCCTTCCAACATTTTTTAGAATTTTTTTTACTGGTGAAGGCGGATCAGTTACATATGACTCTACGTTATCAATCAGTATGAAGAAAGTAAAGAAGAATAGTTTTTTCAATAACCAGGCATCCCTATCTAGATACGAGAGGTGACCTTTGTACTTTTATGTATTTAATTTAACATAACTAACCAACATAAAATTTCCTTACTCCAATTTCATACATTTACGAGTACGGATAGAATGAGATAATAAATAATATAATAAATATATTTATAAGGATTACTACATTTATTAGTAAGGATTAGTGATTACTTGGTGGGACTAGCAGTACTTGATCTCTCTTATTTAATAATTATAAACTTTTATACTTCTCACCCTGTTATTGTCTGTCAGAATTCTAAGTTATTTTTTTTTTGATTAGTTTAGTTCTATGTATTCATTATTTTCTTCTAAATATAAGAATAAGGACTTTCTCTTGTTTTGACTTAGACGTAGATTGGCTTGCACTTTATACTAATGAGTCCTTTCTCAACTCTTGACTCCTTCTTTCTTCTTTTTTAATTATTTTAGCTATTATATATATAGAACCCGTAGAAACTTGCCTTCACCTTCGTACCTCAACAATACGTTAAGTATGTAGGAATGCAATGGGTGGTTCTTTAACTATGTATCACGTAATAATTTGCAAGGAATTAAAAAAAAGTAGAGTCTATTTTCTAAGAGTAACAGCTCTTACTCTAAGTTAACGAGGATTCCAAGATATTTCTCATCATATGTATGAATAACTATATATAATGTTTTCTTCCATGTATAAGTAAGTATACATGTATAAGTAAATAAAATACTTTGTTTGTATAGAACAGGACAGCACATATTCTTGAAACTATATCTAAATAGAAAACCTCGGCAGGAAGTAGTCGTGATGCCAGCTATATATGACTTAGTAAACTGTTGTTTTTTTTTTTTAGTTGTACACAGTATACAACTATATGGATTCATTTTATATCTTTAAACATCGCCAAGGTACACACAGTAGTAACATACACATTTTATTATATCATTATATCATTTTTTCTCTTTTAAGTCTAAATAGGTAAGAAAAGCACACTTATGTCAAGTTTTACGTGTATCGGTCATATCTTTCTTTGCTAAAAGTATTAGTTAGTATCTACGCACCTCAACCAGCAAAAATCAATAATTATAATAGAAGGGGTTGGTATTATTCATACCGCCTGGCCTGCCTTAGTTAAGGCCAATTTTTATATCTAAGTATTTCTTCCCGTTAGATCAAAAATAGAAATTTACAGCATTTTTAGAGGGCTCAAAGATTTCACTTTTAATGTCTTACAAGTGTCTTACTTATTAAAAACTTATGAAAAAGAGGGGAATAGTTCCAACGTAGACAACAGTTTAGAGGAGAATTTTAAATGAAATTTATGCTAACCCGATAATGCCAAGGTATTTTTTCCAAGGAATAACTTAAAACTCTTGGATAACTACTTAATTATTTATTATATAAATAAGTATTATATAAATAAGTAACCAAACCTTTGGATCCAGTCCTACTAAATAAGGTAAATAAGAATTGTTTAATCCTGTATTCATGTTTTTGACAAGGCGGTATATTTGACCGAGTAGGGAATCCTTTTCCAGAAGTAGAAAGTAATATTAAGAGATATCGTACGTAAGCAGACCCAGCGTCTAACTCTAGACAAGTGATCCTGATTCAACAGAATAGAATATTCTTATTTTATTTATAGTATTAAAGTCTAAAGGAAAGGTGTATTCCTATTACTATCCGTAAAGTGCTCTTTAATGTATTAATAACTAATAACAAGTAATCCATATTTATTATCCTATCTATGCAATTTCGTAATTAATAAGGAATTTCATTTACAAAATACAAAATCTATAGTCGATCCGCCGAAGGTTATCTGCCTTTTACAGAGATGATTTCTATTTCTAGAAGAATTCATTTAGAATCCCTTCGACTTCGACAAGGAATAAAAACGGGTATGTAGTAATAAAAAAGAATAGTGTGTATCTTTCTTGAAAGAAAAGACATGTTAATAGGAAGGAGTCAATGTATTTAGAAGACTTTAGAAGACTTTGCGTTGTAGAGGACAGTATTGCTTCGAATCGAGTATAGGCACGCAATACTCTTTTTTTTATAATGGATGGCATCGAAGAAACGAAAGAGGAAAAGAAAAAGACAGATAAAAAGTAGGAAATGCATAGATTAGAATACTTACTGCTATTTATAAAAATAGAAAAAGACATATTTTCTTACTTGTGTCGAAATAACTCCGCGGGGGGACTACTACACTTAGACATATAAGTTGAAACCCTATATTGTGTACCTAATCTTTGTTTCTTATATCTTTATGCTTATTTTTATGCTTATTTTTTAGTTCTGATCTTAATTTATTTTATAATTAATAACAAGCTATATTCCAAGGGTTCCTCCTTATTTGTACGTTCTCTTAGTTTCCCTACGAAATCTTTCGGGCTATAGTCTACAAGGCTACTCCCTTACACGCAAATGATATAACAAACTTTTACAAACTAGGGTGTTCCTTTTCCATCGATAACCGTTCCAAGGTACTTTTTCTTGGGCTTGGGGCTCTTCTTTTCTAAAATAAGCCTATAAGCATGAACTCAAAGAGTAACGACAGAGGCATATTTTTAGTAGCTCTAACGGACGTATATCTCTAATATCTAAATGCAAGACATTGTCTAACTTTTCTCAAGAATAACTTCTCACATAGAGTGCTATCTGCTTCCAATTCTCCTTATTTCAGGCGTAGGTGTGTTGGTTTACGAATAAAAAAAAGTTCCAGCGACAAAAAGTCAGCGTATAACGAAACTAGGTCACAGGGGCATCTGCACATGGATATGTATATTTTTGTTTTAGCAGATTTCCTTTCTACTAGGAATGGTCTATAATATAAAGAAGAACTCCAGGAGAAGAGTATTTAGGATTATTACTATTAAGAAGGAGACTCTAAGGCATTTATTCTTCGTAACTTGAAATAGAATGAAACATATCTCGTGTAGTACAGTACAAATCTTTTTTCCTCTTAGTGAGTTGTACAATAACGTATTATGTCTTGCTTATTTATTACAAGTCTCTTCGGTAGCGGTAGAAGTGGTAGACATGTCAGACTTAGGATTGTCAATGCCAAAAAGAATGTATATTTCCCAACTAGAATTAGAAATAAAAAACAAGGGTATTTGAAGTAAGATTTGCATATGATCCAAGGCAAGGGCTCAAAGACTTTTTTTTATGCTTTGGATAATTTATAATAACGAACTCAAAGAGTAAGAGTACTAAGAATAAGGAAGATCAAGAACTCTAATAATATATATAAGGCCAGCCATAAGTCATGTAGTATAGAAAGAAACCTATTACGTAATAGCGGTATTGGTAGTTATAATAGTGGCGGCGGTAGTCTTTTCAATTTATAGGCTTGCTTTGTACGATGTATACTATCTATGTATTACAACTTTGAACATCTATTACCAATTAAAAAAAATCTAGACGATCAAACAATTCAAACAATATAGATTATTGACTAACGAACTAAATAAAAACTTTTGCTAGTAGTTAGTCATGACGACGGAAGACCACTAAAACCCCGTTTTATTACTAATGATAATAGAATAAAATATATATATATAAGTTTACCACACAGTATTCATTCTATTCTCTTTAATGACTTTAATGATTGATATACTACACGAAAGATAATATTCTCAAAGTGAAGATCTATTGACAATAATACAATAGAAAAGATACATTTTATCTACTTGCTATCTAATATTTATTTGGCATAAGCATGCTCTGAACTTCTTAGAACAAAGTCTTCTAGTTGTATAGGCTATCACATAGTAAAATAAATACTTTCCTCCAAAAGAAAAAATACCTGAGAGTTCTTTAAATACCTTGTTGAAATTATAGATTGTTATCCCTAATTCAATCCATAGCTCGATATTAGAAAATACGCGTATTAGCTAGACACTTAGCTAGATAAAGTACATTTTCTTCGAGGACTGCTTGTGCTTGGAGCGTTTGTCCTTGTTTGTTTTGATCTAGTTCATAAATAATATATATATATAGAAGGAAATTATAACCTTAGGAAAACAATGCCATATTTCTTATTATCGAGCTAAATAAAAACTTGTGAAAAGAGTGTGTCATGATGCCGGTACTTTTTGCTGAGTAAACTACTGCGGGGTTTATAAACGAAAGACGTTGATTACAAGATATTCTATACATATTACATAATCCGGAAAGGGGAGAAGGGTGAAATCGAAATAACCTTACCTTAGTTAGTCTTGCAAGGAACGAAAGAAAGCTTACAAGAGTAAGGGAATGAATTAAGCCTATCCCTTTTCTTTTTATAAGTTTATTAACGAGTTATTTGACATCCGCTGTGTATTTTTCACTCATATTTAACACAACTCATTGGCATACTCTATATAAGCCTACACGTGCCTTTTCGAGTCCTTCCACACTTGTGTCGCTTCTCTCACTTTCCTTAGTTTAGTTACTCTGTGAACCTTCTTTATTTAACATTACGTAGTATATTCGGAATAAATTAGATCCTGTAATACTTGTTGTATTGTAATAGATAGAGTCTCCATAGTATGAAAGGGGATTGTTGCATAGGAATTAATCTTAGAAAGTCAATTAGAAAGAAGAGAGTAATTAGCCATAGAAGATTGTGCTGTTTACTTAATAGAATCTATTCCATAAATAAATGTTTACTAAAATAAGCCCTGTCAGATTTCTTGTCTTCCTTATTCGAGTCTTATAAGTCTATCAACTCCTCATATTTGGTGGGTTCTTTGTTCTTTTTGCCAGTGAAATGTACTCTGTTTTCTTACCCGGTTTTTATTAGATTTCTTTTTTACATGAGCCTGTGTCTCGTATATTATATTATATGACGCTTTATAACGCTCATCAGTTTCCTTTTGTTTGACCCGTGCTCTTTATTTTAGATTAATACGCCTTCTTCTTCTCAATTTGCTTTCATCTACTCTACTTGAGAATTACTCGTTTGAGACAATATATTTGAGACACTTTATATATAGGATTATTTCTATTGTTTGTGTAGAGGATTGATTGGGATAGCTTCTCCTATGGATCTGAAAAAATAAGGATGGGAGAGAGAGAGAAAGATTGGATTACCGGTACCTTGCATTATGACTATATTCCCTTTCACACATTTTTAGACTTAGTTTAGTTACCAAAGATTAGTTGCTCTTTCTTTTTTACTTAATAGAGCTTAATAGAGAATAGAGAAGGTCTCCAAGAAAATGTAGATAGAAAGTCATCCAAACTATATCAACAATGACTAAGAGAAATCTTAGATTCTAAGTGTTCGATAGGTGCAGTTTTCTTAGTTCTTAGTAGCTCTGGGTTTATCCTATATAATTGTGATTTGTGCGTGATTTATCTAATTTATAGTATCCAAGAAGGTGGCTTACATGAATTCTAGTATATTATAATAGAATACTGACAATAAAATAAAATAAATAGATATAGGAACTTGATCTGTTGTTGTTGAGTAGATCTCTGTCCTGTTTCCTACTTCGCGAGTTATTACTTGTCTATATTTTTGTGACACTCTGAATATGATTCATAATTAAAAAAATAATAAAACAATGCTATTTTTTGTCTTTCAAACTAACGCAGGAGTTTAAAATAGGTACATGGGGAATACGGAAGGCGGTAATATGCTCACAGACTTCATTATTTAGTAGAATTTTTAGAATTGGGTAAGCACTACATTTGTACCTATATTCTCAATTATCCAAACATGCTAAACTATGTTGTAAGGGATGGATATAGCATCTTAGCTAAGAATGGTATTGAAAATAAAAAGAAATGAAAAGAAAACAAGTATATACAACAAGAAATGAATCCGTATTAAATAAATCTTAAAACTTATCAAATACCGCATTTATATAATGTAATTAAATTAAAGGTTAATTCCAGAACTTTTTTAAAAGGGTGAGGTTGTAGGCCTAGTATCCCTTGTTGTATCTTGTTGTATAGAGAATATCCTTTAACTTCCTTAATTGTTGATAACACGCGTCTTACCTAAGTCTTATTTCCTCTCTTTTTTCTTTACATTTGACTACTACGGACTATGTTCTTTCTCGTTTCTGGATACCTTTTCGTTTCGCTAAGGAATTCAATCGGACATAGTTTCACTACAAGTAAGCAAGAACTTTCCACAATTCTCATGATCTTTTACAAGGTAAAACTAGAAAACATGTATCTAACCCATACGTAAATGTAACTTTTACAGATTTCTATCTCATTCTAACTTAGAAAAGAAATGACTTACTTTTTCAAATATTGGATTGGAATAGTCAAGTATTGATTGAGTTTACTGGTAAAAACTATAATTTTAGGTGTAAAATGAGTTGTTTTTGATGATTTTAAAATACTGTGGAAGAAATCAAATTAGTACATGTATTTACCAGCACATTGGAATTAAAATCGCTAACATCATGAAGTCATTATTATTCCACCCTTCTTACGAATCACCAAATATGAAACAATATTTTCCAATCAAAACCATGGGCGAGTGAATTCTTTATAAACGCACAAGTAATACGGAAATGGAAATATCATAGTAAGTCTTTTTTTAGAATAGAAGTCGACAAAGGACAAGGTCAAGACTAATCCATTGTATGTAAAGTAAAAGTATGTAAAAAAGCAATATTTCAAATTCTCCAGCCAGGAAAATAACTCAAAAAAGCTAAAAATTCCTCCACATCACGCACGTGCCTACGTAACCAACTAACATTTCTATACGTGCCTGCCGCCTTACTATATAGTAAATAATGAAATAATATAACATAAATCGTAGCTATAGGATCTCCCCTACTAAAAACTAAAAAGACTTTAAAATAATTTCTTATACTAATTAAATTAATATCAAATGTCCAGTCACTTCAGATTGTATACCCAAAGAGACGTAGTAAAGGTAAGAGAAATACTACATAGTAAACCCTCTCTCAAGGAATACTTAGCTGTCAGTCAGGCAAAAAAAGCATAAATATCATTCCTAGTTCCAAAGCAAATAGGCCTAGCTTTTATTTAAAAAGAAAGAGACTACAACATTAAATAGTACCCTATTCGTTACTTGTCAACATAAATCCACTTGTCGTTTACAATAATACAGGAAAGCTAAAGGATGATCTCGAAGTCACGAAATAGAAATACCCATATAATTGAAAAAGATTTCTTGTAGGGTAGGAATTTACTTACACCTAGAACTTGCATAACCTAGTCTTTTTTATTAACCAATTAGGTCTTATAAAGGCAATAACTTAAAAAATAAAACATGAATTTAGGGAAAAAACCCTATTGGGCAAGTGTCCCTTCTTTTTTTCTCACGCGTATTCCATCTTCTTTTAAGTCATTTTCTTTCATTAAGGAATGACGGAGAATTTGTTAGGTCGAGTGGACACTAGAGTTATTTTCCAAGCAAAGAGGTAGAGATTCCCCTGTCGCGGGTATTTATTTATATGTACAAGATTACATTTTTTCATCATATTGTATGTATGCTCTTTTTAAAAAGGGTATTCTTTGCCTACTTTGTAGCTAACTTAGTTAGTACCTGTTACTAGTTGCTATAACTCATTTCAGCCTAGACCTTTTTCCCTTCTTTGCTGAAGCTAGCATTCTTCTTTCTTATTTGTTATCTTATGTTATACCTACCACGCCACGATTTACACTTAGTAAAATCTTGGTGTATTAGTAAAAGTAAACCTAGGTTGGCTCGTGTGACAATATCATAAATTATTTGAAATTCGTCGTTTGGCGTTGATTGGTCGATTGATTACTATCATAAATAAAAAATAGAGAGAATAAGAGTCTTGCACCCCCTATCCTATATTATATAGTAAGAAGAATTTGATGAACATTGCAATGTTGTTAATTCTAGACTGAAATCCTTAAGTGAAATAAGAAGAAGGCTTGCACACAAAAAGTAGTAACACACCTAATTATTATATTATTTTCTATTTTTTTTTGAAGAAGGAAACAGTAAACTCTAGTAAATAAACTGCGTGTAATAATGTAAGCTGGAAATTAATTCTATTGGTCTCTGTCGCCTAGCAAATCTCGCAAATAGCGTTTATTTTCTACAGGTTCTGGAAGATTCCAGGGCAGCAGCACTTTTTTAATATTTTTCTTACAAATTTTTTTTATAGCCATTCATTGAATCATTGAATACCTCTTATAAGTATGGTATTCTGCCCTTTATAATTTTATTAGGAGTTTGTCGTTGTCCTTTATACTTTACGTTACGAGTGTGTTACCGGTATTCCACAGTTTGTTTTTCTGCAAGTGTTGTTGCTGCGGATAGTTTATTCTTGTTTCTTGAATACATGCGTAAATTAGAATGATAAGATTAGAAGACAGCTAAAAAAAAGTTATTCTTCTAACGTATAAGCTATTTCGAGTATTCGTGTAAAGATTGCTCATAGTACCAAAAATTTATAAATACTAGAATGACTAGTTTTCCTTTAAGATCAAAGAAGGTACTTTTTAGGCATAGCGAATATCTTACAACACCAGCGTATACTAATTGCTTTTCATTTTTCTTGAAAATCCACTCGTGTTATTTATTGTTAACCAAAGTGTGGTTTAGGCTTATACAAAATTATAGTAAGTGTTTGTCTGTAGAAGGGCACAAAAAGAAAAAATATAAAGAAGAGATCGTAGGACTGCTTTGCCTGTTTGTTGTCCACATATTTATTATACAATACAACGATTACACGCCAAAAATATGAAGGAGATGGTTCTTAATATAACATCACAGTTCTTGATTAACGCAAGTATATGCGCAGTATAGGATCCTTTATTTAACCCACAAACAATATTGGGAAGTCCTTGACAAAAACCTACATACAAAAAAACTAATATAAAGAATAAATTGGCATGTGCTAGCTAGAAAGCCTTTTGTCGTACTTAATCGGAAATCGAAAGAGAAGAAGGGTGGAGCACAACAGGTTACTCTTTTTTCATTTGGCGTAGTGTAAAATCGGAAAGATTGTAGCTTTTAATACTAAGGAGGCGAGCATATACTTAATATTATATTGGACTAAATATCTATCTGCTATGTGTAAATTAATTGCTAGTAGGATCCTATTTGTTTGTTATTTGTAACTTAAAACACAAATGAGACATTTACAAGCGTATTTATGATAATAATTCGATAATATAGCTTCTTACTACTTAGAAATGACTTAGATTACTTGCTAGTATTAGTTGTTAGCCATTTTAGTAAATGCAAAAGAAAAGACAAAGAATCGTGCACGGAATTTTTGGAAACCACGTTAAAAATGACACTTACCTTTATTAATTAATATTAATAATTAATAAAGAAAAAGGTAGAAGCTAGGAAAATACAACATAATTGGTAAACATATTTGTCAGCAAGTAGTCAACTATAAATAATTCAATTGTAAGAGGCCTCTCCTAGGATTTAAGAGAATCAAGAATATTTAAAATATGTAGCCGCCTCCTTAGTCTATGGTTGTGTTTTGTTTACGAAAAAAAAAAAAAGAAAGGTCTTTTTAACCAATAAATAGTGAGTCGAAGGTCTTTAACCAATAGTGAGTCGCACGTATATCTATTTGCTTTTGAAAGAAAATAGATCTTATCAGCAATGGCAATGAATTGCTTTAATTATTCTCTTTTGGTGGCGTTCACTTTTATTCTTCCTGAAACTTTACTTTTACTTATCCCTTTTTCTTTTCTCTCATTTTTTTTTACATGAATAATATACTATAAACCCAAGATTGTTTAACCTATCTTTTGATTGACTTTTTTGTGTGTATTTCAAAAACTCTACTACCGAATTCCAAACTCAAACTAAGGAAGAAAATAGTCGTCTAATCTCTCTAGGCACAAAAAAAGTCCATACTTAGGTTAGGTAGGAAAATCTACTATAAATAAATAATTAATTGTATAAGAATTACTATATTATTCCTGTGGTATCAATACATCGTAAAAGCGCGACTGTTTGTAGTTTATATACAACGCAACGAGTATACTATTTTATTTTCTATTTATACACTTAACCCACAAATTAATATGGCAGGCATGATATTAAATAAACAGTACTTACACGAGCTTACCCGTGAATCAATATAATATTACTTAATCTTAAGAAGAAATATTGAGTTTACTATTCCATACCAATTCTTCTAAGTAAAGGTAAAATTAGACATAAAAATTAGACATAAGATAAGAAGAATAAGAGGCATTTCGGTTTCAAGGCCGACTCTATTTTCATACATTAAATAAAAGTTGTAGCGATTGCTGTTGTTGGTTTCATTTTTGATATCCACGTCACTTTTTTGTTTTGTCAGGGAATTCTTAGGGTTTCCCTTGTGGAATAAGAATAAAGTAATATTGTGCCTTTATGATCAGTAGAAATAAGGAAATAAAGGGAGTCTCTCGCATTGTTCTAATCTACACGAAATGCATTATTTGAGTAAAAGAGAACCTTTCATTAATGAATAGGAGAAAGGATACTGCATGCGGGTATGGAATCCTGTTTGAGAATCTTTCATCTGTTTCTTATTATTATGGCCATCTATATACGACGGATCCTAATTTAGTTAAATATAAATTTCGTTGGTGTAAGGGATGAAGGTGAATCTTCTCTAATGTTCTTTCAGATCACTTATCACTAAATGAAAACTAACACATAAGGCTATTTATTTAAGACTTTTTTTTTTTTTTAGATAGGTACCGTGGCAACCCAGCTCTAAAGAGAGTATAGCTTTACTAATCATGCTGGGAAAGGTTAAATTTTCTTTTTATTTAAGACAAGAAATTACTAGTATTTTGCTTGGTCTCTTTGGTGTCGAAAAGGTCGTAAGGTATAGACACAAGATGAAGTAAATAGAATACTAAATTTTCTACTAAGTTTCTAAATAAAGATTCCTAAGCACGCCATTTCATCTTAGTCATATTAGTAACAGGTATAAATAATGCATACCTCCTACTAGACCGCACTCACTATATAATATATATTATTCACAGTTAATTAATACTCCAGTGTCCTCCAATATTATATCAAGATGATATACATTAGGAACTTTTTGGATGATAACAAAAAACATTGTTTTCTCCGTGCACGAGTATTTATTCTTTCTATTTAACAACAAGAACAGAAGGATTTTTCTCTATATCTACTTTAGTAATTTAAGTAAAATGTACGTTAATCTATAAGAGGTGACTCCAGCGATTAATCTCTATCAAACTGCCGCCATAGATTGATTGTATATTATTGCTAAACAGACGTTGTTGTAGATCATCCTAGGTGGTGTGTAAGCAAGTAAACAAAGAGAAATCTCACGAGGCATAGTTGTTCAAGGGAGTTACAAGACATAAGAGTTTAAATGGGTTTCTCATAAAGTAAGAGAAGAGACTCATCCCCCTTATAGAAAATGGTTGCAGATAAAGAATGTATTGACAAAAAATGCTTTGAAATTCTTTAGTTCGTTCTTCCATAATTTCAAAACTCCTCAGATAGAAATCGTTTATGCGAAAAACTAAGTAAGTTTACAGGAAAGGTATTCAATTACTGTGTCGGTTTGGGCCTTTCTCATCATTATTATGACCCTAGTTTCTTAGCGCAATCTTGCTAGATTCTTAAGTTAAAGAATTCAAATACTAGACTGTTGTCACGAAAAAGACTCTTTGTGCATTGTACTTTAAAGTAGTCTCATTAGTAGTAAAATAGAATTTATTAGATTAGAATCCTTCAGTGTAGGTCACATTTATACATATTTCGCAGGCTTTAAAATTTCATCAAAACAAGATCGGGGTTGGTTGTTCGATATTGAAACTGAAGCAGGGCATGTCTTTATGTTTTTGCATACAGTATAAAAAGAAAAAAGGAGATAGAGCTGGAGCCTCTCTGCGCAATTCATTATAGTAGGTAGTAGGATATTTCTGATCACAAAGACAGATAATGACAAAGTAGTAAATAAGTCTCTTTATTTAAGCGCATACAGTTATTAATATAGGTTGGATTAGAATGGTATTTCAGGAGAGGAACTCCCTCACCACATAAGGTAACAAGAGATGCTAGCTCCCTTTATTTCTTCTTAAGTGAAAAATTTTATCTTTACTTACGTAAGTTGAGTATTTCTATGTATGGAATCGCCTCTACTTGTAATGTCCTAATAATCGAGTAAGAAATTTATGAAAAAATGGCTCTATCTTAAACGACAAACCTCGCGGTAAGAAAAATGAATATTTCCTTGGTGGGTTTGGAGTCTGACTTCCAGGTAAGTCAATTGGATAATTAGCAAAGCACGACGAAATACTTGGAATATCGTTTCTACGAGAATGGATATTTATTTTAGTAGATCTCTTAATAAAAGACGCATAGACATAATTAATAAAAGGTTGACGCAAAATATGGAATGGCAGGAAATCCTCTTTCTTTTTCTTCTTTTCTCGTTTTACTACCAGAATCTTCTTCGATTAGAGTCTATTTATTATTGGGTTTCCTTCTTTACTGATAGAAAGAATAGATTTAGCATATCTGCTTTTGTCGCAACTACCATTACGTTAATTTGGTTTCGGAATAAATCCTATCACAGTTTAGATCATATACACCCGTAAAGTCAGCTAAGGTTTGTTACTCTTTACTATATGCTATATGATGCTATCGATATGATCATTTTTCTTTTTTGCTGTGCTTAAGGGTATACACGCGAATTACTTTACTTGTTTAAATTATGCTCTAAAATCTATGTTGTTAGTCATAGATCAGTTTTTTTCATAGCTCTTTACTCTTATCCTATTACTTGTAGTCGCTAAAGTCTGGGTTTGAATTAAGACCAAGAATTCGCCCTAAATATTAGAACTCCGTGCCTTATTATGACTTGTGTCGATTCTAATTATGTGCTTTGCCTTCTCTTTTTTTATGTTCACTCCGTTAGTCAATTGTATTACGTGAAATTTATGTTCACTCCGTTAGTCAATTGTATTACGTGAAATTCTCTGAACCGTGACTCACTCTTTAGGTCGCTGACAATTAATTGAAAAGACAGAATCTTCTCATTTTTCGTAAGGGGATGCTAGTATTTTGAAATTTGTGATTGCTTACTTACTTTCTATGTATATAGTCATTTTCTTTATAAGCGAGTTCTGGGACGACTCACCTTCCCAAATTCGTTATTAGAGCTAGAGCTTCGAGTTGAACACCAAAGGACCTACGATTAACCTAAAGTCATTTTTCAATAACAAACAATAAGAAAAAGGTTCTATAGAAAGGAAAGATTGATTCAAATAAATGGTGCCAAAAGAACTTGCAAATAATGTTTAAATTAGTATACAAGGGAAATGTATATATAGTTTGCCCGGTAAAAAGGATTTAGTGTGCATTACAAGGAACGTTAGAAATCAGTAGTATAGGTCAAGGTCTCTCGAACGTTTTGACATAGAATTACTTTGTATTATTTTCTATTCTTATTCTATCTATAGCACGTATTTGAAGCTAAATATGCTAAATAAAAATGCAGAATTCACACGTAATCCAAAATTTTTGATGCCGATGTAGGTAGTTATGACGTTTTCGCCTATAACATAATCAATGAGAAATGCGTGAAGAAGATATAGATAGAGGACCAAGAGAAGAGGGCGCCTTATGGATCTATGTGACTTGCTTGCTATGACCTTGCTGCTTATGACCTGACCTATCTATACATGGCTAAAATTGAAGAAAGGCTTCTTGCGTGCAGTGACCATGTCTCCCGAAAAGTTTCAGTACATATGGCGCAAGACGGTTTTACAGTTCGAATTCATTCTGGGATCGGGTCTTTTTAAAGGTCTTGCTATATTGCCCGCGGTGTATTAGATATCTGCACACAACAGGAAGTCCTTATCCTGTCTCTCAACTATGTTCTCTTTCATCGGTTTCTGATTCGATCCAGCCGCAGGTTCCCCTACGGCTACCTTGTTACGACTTCACCCCAGTCGAAGACCCCACCGTAACCTACAAACAAGATCAGAGCAAAGAGCTTTGTGCTTGGCACACACAGAGGGAAGCCTTGGCTGAGACTGCTTCTTAGGCTTCGGGCGAAATCCATTCCCAGGGTGTGACGGGCGGTGTGTACAGGGCCCGGGTACATATTCACCGCGGCATGCTGATCCGCGATTACTAGCGATTCCTACTTCATGTTCCCGAGTTGCAGAGAACAATCTGAACTGAGGCAATCTTTGGGGATTCGCTCCGCTTTGCAGCCTTGCTACCCATTGTCATTACCATTGTAGCACGTGTGTGGCCCAGTCCATAAGGGCCATGAGGACTTGACGTCATCCCCACCTTCCTCCAGTATGTCACTGATAGTCTTTTCTGAGTAGCGTAGTCTGCATTCAACAGAAAAAGAGGGTTTCGCTCGTTAAAGGACTTGACCAAACATCTCACGACACGAGCTGACGACAGCCATGCAACACCTGTATGCTTTCTTAAGTTGTATTCAAGCTATGTCAAGGACTGGTAAGGTTTTGCGCGTTGTATCGAATTAAACCACATGCTCCACCGCTTGTGCAGGCCCCCGTCAATTCCTTTGAGTTTCATTCTTGCGAACGTACTCCCCAGGCGGAGTGTTTCACGCGTTAGCTGTGCCCCTGATGAAAACCAAGAACTAACACTCATCGTTTACGGCATGGACTACCAGGGTCTCTAATCCTGTTTGCTACCCATGCTTTCGCACCTTAACGTCAGTAAAGACCCAGAGAGCTGCCTTCGCTTTTGGCCTTCCCTCGCAGATCTCAGGATTTCACCCCTACACACGAAATTCCACTCTCCTCTGTCTCACTCAAGTCCATTAGTTTAGAAAGCATTCCGCCACTTTTTGGCGACTTTCACATTCTACACGATGAACGGCCTACGTGCACTTTACGCCCAGTCATTCCGAAGAACACTTGCCCCCTCCGTCTTACCGCGGCTGCTGGCACGGAGTTAGCCGGGGCTTCTTCTTCGATTCCTATCATGATGTCACACTCGATGAAAGAGCTTTACGAGCGAAATGGCCCTTCATCGATTACCATTCATGTAGGCAACTTCTTCACTCACGCAATATTGCTGGATCAGGCTTTAGCCCATTGTCCAAGATTCCCCACTGCTGCCTCCCGTAGGAGTCCGGGCCGTGTCTCAATCCCGGTGTGGCTGATCGTCCGAAAAGACCAGCAAAGCATCGTCGGCTTGGTCAGCGCTTACCTGCCCCAACAACCTAATACTCCGAAGGCTCGTCTAACAGCGCTTGTTAGCTTAGGGATCTATCCCGAACTGGTAGGTGGATTCCTACGTATTAGGCACCCGTTTGCCACTTAGTTTAGAAAGTCGAAAACTATGGTTGACTTGCATGTGTTAGGCATATATCTAGCGTTCCTTCTGAGCCAGGATCAAACTCCATGTTGATTAGGCATGTGTTGAAAAAGCATAGAAAGAGACGGACAGAAAAGACATAGAACAAGGGAAATAAACAAAAGATTCTAACAAGAGAAAAGTGAGACTACTCAATATCATCAAAGAAATTATCAGATTTGGGAGGGAAAGTGCAAGAAAATTATAAGAAAAATACATTACAGATATTTATATATCTTTGCGACATATAATCTCTTACTTTTTTTCTTAGCGTGAATAAAAAAAAGTATACATGCTGCACTTTTAGCTCTACCCCGATTGATCTTTGAACTCTTTTTTTCTAAAGGCAATTGTTTAGGCACCACCATACATCTCATATATCTATAGTTATAAACGACGTCTGCCCCTACTAAGTGATTTAGTTGCGTAATATAGATATTTGTCGGCGAATAGAGAATACTTTTACAATTAATTATCTAGCGTCCTGTAAAATGCGATTAGATGACACTTAATAAAAACAAGATTCTGCCAATCATCAATCTTTAGGAATATAGGTAATGAATTATATAAATTGTCAACAAACTCTTTTACATCGGTAGTAGGTATTTAGGATTCCAAGTACAATTAATTAGAATATTTTCTAGTTGAAATACTTTCATGATGGATTGCTAACGGCGCATAAACAAAGTAAAGCTTATTCTTAGTAGGTAGTTACCTTAAGAAGGAAAGTTATACTTACTCCGCAATATAGATTTTTTTAGAGAAACTATTCGTCTCCATAACCAAAAACAAAAAATGAATAGAATCAGAATAAGGAAAGTTACAGGCACTTCTTTTTCGATAGCTAAAGGATGCAAAAAAAAAACTTGTTTTGGTATGTATAAAGGAAAGATTTAATTCAAATAATTAGTATTACGGTCTTAGACAATGCATAATCATGTTCATGCTTCATAGTCTTTATTATTTATCAAAGCTTCGACTTCTTGGATGTTGCAAACAATAAATCTATATGTAAATTAATGGTAATTCCGTGCAAAAAGATATATATATATAGATATAGATCTAACTAATAAAAAGTATAAACGTTCCTTAAATTATCTACTTCTTACATACATATATCCTACATAGACCGCTCCTGTTGTACTCGATAAAAAAAAGGTTAATTCGGACATTTTTCACTTCTTTATTTGTGTAAGAAAGTGTGTAGGCTAATCTAATTATCTAAACAAACATGCCTCTCGGTAAAATATTTGTTACGTTTCATTTTGTATTTTTTTATCCTTTTGTATCCCATTGACCTGCGAAAGAGGAGTAATTTGTAAATTCTTTTTTCCTTTCTAATGTAGTTAGTTATCTATTCGAAGTAAGTAAATAAGATAGAGGTATTTTTCCAATATAATCCAATATAATATAAATAGAATATAATAATATTAATTTTAATTAAGGTAAAGATAAAGAAGTAGTTATTAAAAGGTTTAGTCCAACAAGATCCATCCACCTTTTTTGGTTTTATTTAAGGGCTGTACATGGCATCCCTATAGAAGTGTTTACTATAAATTATCTTAGCAATTAACAACAAGAGACAACTTGAAGAATTGGATATCAGAATTTTTATAGGATTAAAAGGAGGCGATAGGCAACAAAACACGTAGCTAGCATAGCAAGGCATGACTTTGGATATTTTATTAGTAGAAGAAATCTATAAAGTAACTGTTATTATATATTATAAAATAAAAGAAGGCTTCCTCTAAGTTATACAACGATATTATCTAATTCACGTTCACGAGTTCCATTTAATATTTAATTGAGTAAATCTATTACGCGCTACCCTTTATTATTTAGGGTTGACTGACATATTAAGTAATAGATCGACAATTCTCGGGATAGATATATAGGAAAACTACAAAAACGGTTGCTAGGGAATAAAATCTAATCAACAGCAAGGCGTGATAGTCGTCATACATAGATAGGATATATTGTTTTGGGGGTCTTCGCGAGTCGGATACGTTTATTAATTATTAATAATTGAAGGAAAAAGCAGAGAAAAGAAAGATATCCTAAACCTGCACTTGCGGTGAATACAGAGTCCTTGAATTTCTAGTGAGAAGTCTTCCTTATTTCTTCTTTAAAAAGAACTTTTACGGTTAAGGGCCATAAGTACTATATATTATATATATATATATAAATAAGTCTACTAAAAAGTAAAAAAACACAAAATTCTTTTTTATTTCGGACTATAAAAAAGTTTATACTATAATGAACATAATGAATATGCGAAAAACTACGGCAGCAAGGTAGAGTAGGTAGGCATAAGTAAAAATCCGTACATATAATATATTAATTAGAAATTAGATTTAGTAGTTAGTAGACTATAATAAGAGTAAGAGAAATAAGAAAGGAGCTCATAATGAATGTGCCAGCCCACCTCCAAGATTTCTCAATGTCAAGGAGTTTTTATACTATATCTTCTACGCGTGTTTGTGCTCTTTCTTTATGTATAGAAGCTCTCGCCTTTATTACCCATTGAGTCTTGGATCACATAAAATATCTATGAAAAATGCATTGTGTAAAGGGTGTGCTAAAATAACACTAGACAATTCGTAAAATGACTCCTCTTAAAGAATATATAAAGTAGTTCGGAAGTAAGCAGCAAGAATTTCTCAATATCTTAGTATACAAATACTCCTATTATTATCATGACATATGGATGATTATTCTTTCCCCGTTCTTTTTATTTACATATTTTGCTAATTTAGAGAAGAGGCGAGTTATTCCTACTTCTATTTTGTTCTACAAGAGTCAGCAAATAATGGACAACTACTTCATATTCTTCTATAAAAACACTACCACAACTAATTAATTATATAAGAGACCTGGATCCGAGCATGAAATATTATTATTATTAATGAAAATATTTTGCAGTTAAACATACGCCGCTGTCCCGCTACATAGTACAAAGAAAGAAGTTGATATCAAATTATCTTGTTGGGCTTAAGAAAAAACACCATTATAGGATATGACTATAAAACTAATATAAAAAATAATACCTGCACGATACCATAACCCTTTCTCCTAAACTTGTACGCTGCTATTTTATTAAAGAATTTTAGGTGTCCTAAGGATTGAAACAACATATTAAGGAAATTTGAAACATGAAAACAGAATTAGGCAGAGTAACGAAGTCTTGTGATATACAATAAACAAGGAAACCGCAGTAAAATAATGTGTACTTTAATATACTATTGGCTGGGGTGGAATACGCTGTGTTGGAAAATATTCGTTTTGAGTATAGAATTTGGAGATTACTGAAATTCCTTTAAAATCGTTCTATCAAACTAAAACGTAGGTAAAACCAAAGATTTCTTATACCTCACTTCTCGTTTTCTATCCTATCTCAGGATGCTGTAATAATTGCATTATGGCATTAGTTTTCTCCTTTTAAGTTTACTAGTTCTTTTTTTTTATCATCCTAGGAAGATATATTGCCCTCTAATTTCTATACTAAAAAATTGGTTCGTTTATCGGAGATTTTTATTACTATATAAAATGAATATTCTAATTACAAAAAGAAGTGAAGTAGTTTGCAAGGTATAAGTTTGGATGTCCACTCACCGCTAAGTTTATATAGAACCTTTTTCGTGTTTCATAAATACCATATAGAAGTCTTAATTTGGGTATGAATCTAGGCAGATATAAAGAAGAAAAGAAAGAATTCTAGAGGGAGAGTAAATTTTCTAATCATCAATCTAACAATAAGTAAGCAAAATAGAATACTGTAATGTGTAAAAATTATGCATGTTGTAGATCCTGAATATTATACCAACCAGACACCAAGGCAATAACATCTTACACCAATGGACCTAAATTATTCTATCAAATCAATGAGTTCTTTAAGAGAAGTTATTTAGATGTCAGTAAGGCATCTTTTCTTTTGCGTGTAAAAAAAAAAAAAAAAAAGATATATGAAGTAGTGGTTTCTCGTTAGTGGATTAAGTAGATAAGTTAAGAAAACACCCATACCCGTGTGAAATATTTTATTAATTCATCGACACAATGTACAATAAATAATAAAGGTATACTCTGCCAGGTAGATTAGAAGTGAAAAGCATAGAAGTAAAGTACATTTCTTCAATCAAAGAATCAGTTCTATTCCCATTTTTAGCAGTTAGTTTTTAAATTAAATCCATTTAATTTTTAATATGGATATACCAGTTGGTTGATCCATGCCCATAAATCATAAATATGCAAATACATAACAATATATTACAAACAAAGAGTAATTTCAGCAATGTCAGCATAAAACGATAAATAAGAAACTATGTCACTAAGAGCACCTGCAAATGTAGATTTTTAGATTTTTTTTTGTTTTAGAAACTTTTCCTATGTTTTTGTATAACTGCTTATAATAAATAATAAAGAAATAACTCGGAGTAACAACAACTAACAAACAACAACTAAGGACAACTAAGAATAGTATTAGAGAATTCTTAGGGAAGAGGAGCTTAGCTACGAATAACACATTTAGAGATTTATACAGACATATTTTACTAGTAGTTCTAACGGAGAACATATATCTAATAATAAATATACAAGACACCAGCTTTCTATCTATAGGTTATAGGTAGGTGTGATCCAACGTGATCTAACAAACATTACAGGCATACTACTTTCATTACGAAAATAAACTAATCAAAATGATTATTCTATTTCTCAAAGACGTACTTATTTCAAATAAAATTATAATATAAGTGAACTAGAAGATTCTGAACAAACGCAAGAAGTGTATATTTTTCTTCTGAGAGAGAACTCCACTACTATAATTCTTTGAAAACTGCTTATCTTATAACGAGACTAACAAAGAGTATAAGAAAGAAACATAAGAAATAGAAAGGCTGATTTTTCTGCCAATTTATGGCTTAGATTTCTGCTATTTTTGAGCTTGATTGTGTATGCCCTCTAAACCTGCTTGCAGCCTGGAGAGGAAAATGCAGAAAAGTGTATGCTCTTAACTCTTTTTGGGTGGGAGAAGATCCAACTTTCGATTCAACAACCGAGGGGGCCTGTAGGCTTGGCAAAGTCAATCAATATTGCCGGGGATTGCTACACAAATTTTGTGCAACAGAGTTACTAAGTTTCACTTATAAATATAAAAGCTACGAATAAGGATTGGCATTCGCTCGTCTATTGCCATGTAACGGTACACAAAAAAGTAAGGAAACAATTTGACTAAAACAACAAATGTAAGCTAAGGCAATCAAATGGAGTCTCTCTGCTGTATGTATAATTTGTATAATTTCTGTTTCCAAAACCAAGCATTCCCAGATCTTCTAATAACTAAAACTAATAAGTAGAGTAAGTAGAGGCACGGTTCCTTCTAAGACGAAAATAGTATTCCTTTTCAATGTTGCCCCAAAAATATGTTGTATGTTCTTCTTTTTGGCTTTGTTCATTTATTAAGCTTTAAGGATTTAAGGGAGGTATGTCAGATTTCTTTGTTTGGATTGGATCTATATCTTAATGATGTCAACCAAGTAATAGATTAAAGGCACTACAATCTAATTTAGGATATAACTTCTTAGTAATTAGAACGTAGGGCTACTAAATAAAAATCTCTTACCAAAGTTCCTTTTTAATTTACTACTTATTTTAACTCGTAGGTAAGCCCATAAAGTTAGATTTTGTTTGTCTATGCCTGTGTTGCTTCTTATGCCTAATAAAAAAGTCTAAGTTAAAATTTAGTAGGTTCTCGCTTTGTTTGATTTAGTTTTTATGATAAGTCGTCTGGAGTCGCGTGTCTTATTTATGTTGGATCACTGCCATGCTTAAAATGTGAGTCATCGGGGATATTTTTGTCCACTTCTTTTTTTTTTCTGTGCTTCTTGGTACACGCTGTGAGTGTTCTTCATTTTTGTTTGTATAAAAAAGTAACTCAATGTATATCGGTGTAAGATTTCTGGAAATGCCAGTTCTATACCTTTTTCAAATACGCACGGGTTTCTCCTACAATTATAAAAAATATATACTAGGAAAGAATCTTAAAAAACAAAGGATAGATGACTTTAAAGTTGCAAGTACTTCTTTTATTTATTATTTATTTTGTTAGACTCCAAATTACTACCCCCGTGCCTTATTAGTTGTACACTTCTATAACCGCAATGCTAGACAAAAAAAAAAAGTAAATATAGATCATACAGAATCTATTATATAAAATAGAAAAAGGTTATATGATTTCTTATTTCCCTTATAGGACATCCTGAAATTTAGAGGAAGTTATTACTCGTAAGCAGCGAAAGTGAGTCCAATAGAATTCCTTAGTGAGAAGTCCTCAAAATTAGAGAAAGAACATAGTCCGTAGTAGTCAAATGTAAAAAAAGAGAGGAAATAAGACTTAGGTAAGACGCGTGTTATCAACAATTAAAGAAGTTAAAGGATATTCTCTATCATGATAATCATAAATAATAACATGGATATTTTTAAATCTGCGGCTAATATTTTAAAAGATACTTCTGGTTACAAAGATGAGATTATAAGCTAAGCTGGAAGGAAGAAGTGTTATTTGTTATTTGTATTGTAAGGTAAGTGTTGTAATTGACTAGAATTCAAGTAAGCCCGGATACTACTATATTATATATATAATAAAGTATGAGAGATCTATACATAATATATATATATATAATACCCATCTCACCCTATTTTTTCTTTTCATAATGCTAGCAAGCAAATAATTACTTTTTTCCAGCAAAGCAATGTTACTGTCTATAAACTTACTTGCGTACTAAGGGAAACCCAAGGATAACAACTATTGATAATAAATAAGTTATAAATAAAATAAATGGCATACATAAAATAGAAATACCAGGAGTTAGATAAGCACCAACCTAGGTTAATTCTTTGACTAAATAAAAACGTGTGTGAATAAGGAATAGTAATGATGCAATACTGGTAGCCATATTTTCTTGTCCTTTTATTTATATATACTAGAAGCTATGCTAATTCTAATCCTATGTCTATCTCGTAAATATACTACTTCCTACCCAAGCAAGACTTGCCAAATTCTTTCTTCCATATAATACGTTCTTACACACAATATGTTTGTTAATAATGATAAAAGTCTCAAATGAGGGGAATTCGCCAAGAGAATAAAGTTACACTTCAATGGCAAAAAGAGCAAAGAATCCAAGTCTGAGGTGAGGAGTTGATAGACTTATATATAAGACTTATCGAAGGAAGACAAGAAAGAACACAAAACAAGGCAGGCATTTATTTGTATAGTTAAACAGCGTACATCACAAGACATATATAGACATATATTAAAAGCAAGCACAATATTCTAATCACGAATAATAATCTACAGAATAGCACTATTTATACAGTATATAGTTATCCAAGCCTATAAAACGTTTAAAAGATCTATTTATTTTACATTATCAAAATTACGGGATCTAAATTATTTATTCTTACTAATATAGCTATATACTATGTATGCTAATTACTTTGTTATGCTCTGTTATTTCTTCTCTAATCCAACACTTTCGATGATATTTCTATAGTACAAGCACTACCAAAGTTTTAAAAAGAGTCCCTTTATTTACTTAATTTATTTGGATTTATACTTATCTGTCTTATCTGTATTTGGAAGACACCATTCCCTACAAAAATACCCTTCCTTGGCTTTTCCTGTCAATGTAGTTTAGTAGAAAATGAAAATCTAGAAGTATTATTTTTTGGTGGACTTAACTTGTAAAATAAAAGTAAGAGACTTTTTTTTTTAGTCGCTCGGATAAATAAAAGCACAAAGAATAACAAGAAGAGTAACCCGAAGAATTAAAGAATTAAGGTAGTATAGTCTAATTAATTATTAATCTAATATCTACTATAAAAGAAAAGGTCAGTCCTCGTCATAGCTATATAAATGTATATTGTATATAATGTAACGTTACGTTAGTGATAGTTATTATAATAGACAAAGTGTGGTAATATTTATGCAAGTCGGGCTAATTAAGTCTACTTTTTACAAACTAAGAAGGATGTAAGAGTAATCTCGTTTCGGAATAAAACGAGAAAGAATAAACTAAGTTAAGTGTCAAAAGGATTGCATGTTTTGTTGGAAGATATATTATTTATTGAATTACCTATCTAAGGTAAACATATTTTTGTATTCGCAGCATATTCTACTCTAATTCTAAGTAGTAAGATAACAAGACATAAGTCTAACTATAATAAAAATGGAGTGATCTAAGATATGATAACTATTACTACTTTGATATGAAAATGAATTGCTTAAAACTAATATTGTTTCCAAATATGGACTCTTTCCGAGGATAAATGAACTATAAAAAAAAGTAAGCAAATGTATGTATATTTTTGTTTTAGTCTTTCAAAGTGTTTATACTATAATTTTTTCTATAAAAAGAGAAGTAACTAATTATAATTAAGAATAGAGAAATATTAAATAGAAATAAGAAAGAGATATAATTATCTTTATAATTATCTTAGGGAATAGTCTGGCTACGAATCACTTTTTTCACATATTATATTATTTATAGATTTTATAGAGACATATTTCTAATATTTTGACGGGCATATTATATCATCTAATATACAAGACATTGTCTAAAACTTCTATATTATAGGCATTAGGTGTGCGGTAGTATAATATAACAAGCATTACAGACGACGGGGATATACTTTAGGTATAGATTATAGAACTGCTGTGTATGAATCTACTATGTATAAATATTTATTCTACAATTTCTATTAGTGTTTTTTATCTTTTTATTTTATGTAAATTTATATATCTACGATTCAGTCTTGTCTTATATTCTATTTTCTAGCTTAACAAATATCCAGTTACTTATCAAGATCGAGATAAATACACGTTACAAAACAAACAGGGATGCAGAACCAAAGACACCACGCAAAAATGAATTTTAGATTTATTTTATAATATCATTTCTTGTTGTTACTTTATAGAAATACAACAATAGAAAGGGAAGGTAGCCACCTAACTAATAAAGATTCTAAATACATGGAAGATGAAATTCAAATAAATAATGTATGTAACTTAAAGGAAGAAAGTATAAAAAGTTTCTGGATAGTATTATTATAAGATTGGAACTAACAACTCATGACTAATAAGGGCCAGAGGTGCCTCTTTATTTTATTTTACTAGATATTTTATACTAGTGCATTTCCTACTTCAAGTGTATTCTCGCCTTACACTACAATATTTTATTATTTAAAACCAGCAACCAACAGACATATCATTTTATTTTCTATTTCTAGCTCTATACTATTTATAAATGCAACCAAGAACTTCTCTACAACGTAATTAATTCTACAACGTAATTAAAAAAAAAAGAAAGGGGGAGATTCCAGCGTTTAACAGATCTATTGTGAGTGACGTCTTTGAATCATTATATTCATATTTAGTAAACCTACGAATTTATATTATATAAAGTCCAAAATAAAGAAAAAATAAAAAGCTTATGGAAGGAATTTCATACTTACAAGAATAAATAAGGGATAACGCATTTAAAATATAGTATAGGCATTATTTTCTTACCTATATTACAAATTACAATTGTCTTGGTTATTCTCCATTTCATATCTATATCTTTGTCACTTTACTATTTACTATATTTATATATTTCTAATTTCATATCTAATATAATATGCCGTGTAGCGAGAAAATTAGTTGATTTGTATACAAAGAATAGTGTATAGGGCTTTTAAGGTAGTTACTTAGGGGGTTTAATAAAGGAATGAATTAGGCAAGGGAAATCTTATATAATGAATAAGATTTCTACGACGAAAGGATTACTAGCTCCTATGCTATATAAAATCTATTATCTAAGTTCTAAACTTTTTGTAATAACAGTTGTATATTTTGGGAATATAATCAGAGCAATGGGAGTTTTTTCCTTTCTACCTTTACCCTTACCTGTAGTACTTTATCTATGAAAATTACCAAAAGGGCCTGTTTAAACCGTTGTATAATCTCCTTCAAAAAAAAAACAAGCTCTTTTCAAACATAGTCGAACAATAATTCTTAGCAAAATGCAGTTTTTCATTCTTCAGGCTCAAAAAAAGAAAAACAGTAACTAATAACTTTACTTTGGTAGTAAGTATACGCGGTATATTAAAAAATAAGGGAGACTAAATTTTACTTTCACCAAATTTAGCTTTGATCATTAAATAAGTACTAAATCTTACAATTGTTATTTTGAGCTATTAATATTAAGTAAGCATTGTATATGATAATGAATTTCGTTTTATTCTGCTTTTTTACGAGATTTCTCATGTGTTTAATTATTCAACCATAAGCTCTATTTCTGAAGGTTACAACCCACACACACACATTCCTTTTTTAAATAATAATATTCTTTTCGACAACAACAGAAGTGATGGATATTGAAATAGAATATAGAATACAAAATACTTAGAAGAAAAATACTAGAGAATAAGAACTGGAATTACTCTTTATAGCTTTTTTTAGTTGATCTAAAATATTTAAAGGGAATATGTACCACACCTTGTATTATTTACTTGTGAGACAGCTATCGCAGAACAATTCCTTCTTACTTTCCTTCTTCTATTTGTGTGAATTTGGCCTTGTTCTTGTTTGTTAATCTCTGGTATTATTGGAAATTTGTTGAAAACTAAAAAGGGATATACATAGACAAAATCTACAGATAATATAATATAGATAAATAGAGTCATATAGGAATAGTAGCAGTGTAAAATCAAAAACGTAATAAAAAGGAGATCATGTGTCAAGATCTATGTTATAGGAATCAGATCGGAAGGAAAAGAAAGAATATACTTGGTTCTCCAATTTTAATCCTGCATATAGACAGACAATAGCTTGTAACTATACTTTTATACTACTTTTTTAGTATCAGAATAAGACCCATTTTGGAGTCTACCTATTCCATTTTATTTTTATATTTATAGTACACACATGTTTGTAGAAATATTGTGATTACACAACCTTTTTTTGTATTACTTAAGAAGCAGAAGGAGGACAAGAATACAGGAATATAAATGTACATGAATAGGAAAAAGTTAATACAATACCAAGAGCTACAAGCGAAGTACAGCATTAATTATAGACAATCCTATAACCTATAATAATAAAATTAAGAAAGGTTAGTAGAACAGAACATACCCAATTCCCTTCTAGTCTACTTTTATAACTATGTCAAATCTATCAAGAATTAGAAAATCAATTCAACAAGTCAATCAGATTGAAAACAACAACTAAGGATTCCTGATTCTTTTTATTTCCATATTCTATTTATAATACACAAATTAAATAAACCTAGAACCGCCGAATAAAGTCAAGAGTACTTTGTTTACTTACTACGAATTATTACTAATAAAATGTAAACTATAAACATATGCCGTTACGGAGTTTAAAAACAAGTATTATTACATTACAAAAAACTAAAAAAAAGAAGGGCAACTCGTAATTACATACATTATTAGAAACATATTGTAGGACATAGTAAGGTAGGAATTAAATACAAACAATATAGAAGAGATAATACAAGATAGAGAGTAAGGGCTGTAAATTTATAAAATTTGCTCCTCCTTGTGCAATAAGAAAAATAGGAGACTAGTAATAAATATGTACAGAATTCTTCTTTATACCTACTACTAAATAAAGCATTTACAACAATTTACCTTTGATGATGCTATTAATTTTTCTTTGCACCGAAGTAGATTTCTGAGTTATTCTAGTTAATACTATAAGACGAATCAAAAAAACTACTTTATGGAGTCGTCGTTTCGGCTAAGATTGGATCAATGTTGCACCAAGATTATTTTAAAGAAATTATTAAGAAGAGTAAGCTACGTGTATACAAAAAACAAGGTTAAGGTTACAGAATTCTATAGTTTTTCCTTTTTCATTCTCTGACTTATATATAATATATAAATTTAAATATTATTGTACTTAGTTACTTACGACTACGAATATGCTGATTACGTAGATGTATCTTTCAAAGTTCATTTTATATTATTATTTATAGATTTCTAGAAGAGAACAATCACAAGTCATAATTAAGTCTTGCACATATCTTGTATTTCTTTTTAATATATTATTCCATATCATAATACATAAAAGATAACATGATATTTTTCTTTTTTTTACACATATCATAGAAGATTACATAGATAATCTGAAGTATAATAACGAGATTCGTTATCTATTGTATTCATTCGTATAGCATACACTTCCCTTTAATTAGTTTTTCTTTCTAAATTTTACTTAGGAAGATTCAAAGGAACACTTTTGATTTATATTATTGTTGTTGATATTGTTCACAAAAAAAGAGAACCTAACACTACTTAGTGCTATTATACTGAAAAGGTGAGCCTTTTCAGCCTTCCTATCCTTTTTAAATTCATACTACGTAGTAAAGATAGAAGCTATCCCAAAATCTATACCTATCCCGTAAATACTTGTTTGTTCGAAAGGATGATATTGAAATACAACAAAGAAAGATCATGTAACGTAAGGAAGAAATAATGGTAGACAATAGAATATGAAGAAGAATATGAAGAAGATAAATAGAAAAACAAATGCAAGATATCGAAGAAGACCTAGTCTAGTTACATCTTAAGCAACCCCCCGATTCATTCTGATCCCAAAAACAAACAACGTTGAGTAGACTGAAGACAATTTCTTCTATGACAGATTCTATTCCTTTCATTGCACCAAATATACCAATAAAATAGAAAAAAAAAGTAATACAAAGTATTAAATGAGAATTAAATTACTCTATCTATATTCCTCCTTCTTATTTACTATATCCAATTCTATAGAATATAAGAAATAAATACAGCAAGCATACAACTCTACATATATGAATGATTTCTATGATCTATATAAATTTAGAAAATCAAGACTGTACCAAGTTATTAAGTAGTATTTTATAGAATATATTTCAAACTGTTTTATTTATTTTATAAGGTAGAAGTTAAAAAAGTAAGTTTAAGTTAGAGAAAAGTTAAGCAATGAAGTAGACGACAGACAAGAACATATAAACCATTACAACAAGGACCGGGCTTAGATAAATTTTATATTAAAAATTAAAGAGCGCAGATTGCATACACACGGCATATATATATAATAAAAATAAAATATCAGTATAAGATAAGTAGTAAACATAAACAGCAGAACATAATATATATATATTCTTCACTAAGACAAAATTTCCTGTGCAATTCTATGATAAAACCAAACTACTCGGCTTCTAATTATTATGAACAATCACTATAATTACAAATCTATACAGAATGAAATCTCCCCTACTATGACACAACAAACACCTCCTATCTTCTCATACTGTGGATTAAAAATACTTCTGTAAATACTAAGGAAGGAAACATTCATGACAGTAATTAATGATTAATGAATGACATTTCTTTTTTCATATCCAGTAGAGTAGATATTTGAGACATACCAACCTAAAATACTTGTTTTAATATACTATTTTTAATATACTATTTAATATACTAATAGAAAAAGTTCATTGCTTACGTAGTTATAAAAGAGATTACACAATATAGCTTGTTGTATCATAACAGAAATCGCTATATAAATAGGATATCAATAAGACAAAAATGGCGTTGCACCAATGTAAGGTAAGACTATAAAAAACTTAAATACAAATTTATAGGCAAGGTTCAAACAGGAGTAAAGTAAGATCTATGATTTCTTATTTGGACTTTAACTCTCTAGATTATAGAATAGGATCGGAACTAATACAACTCACAGCTAAAAAATAACAAAGTTTCCTTATTTATTTACTAGATTTTATTACTCCTATAATTTAATCGTATCCTCTTTATTTATTTATTGCACCCAGTTGTTAATTAGTTTTTAAAAGGGTTTGTTGGATCAGTTCTGTGTTATACTTTTGTGCTATACTTTATTACATTTTATTATTAGATCAAACTACAAAAACAAAAGGTACCCTTGATGAAATAAACAATTATCTCTTCTAATAATCCCGAAACAGTGTCTTCTAAAACTAATTAAGTGTTTAAATTAAAGAAAGGAACCTCTCTCACTCTCCCAGACAAGGAATGTTCTGTTGTCACTACTTACAAGCGGATTCTTCTACTTCCAATTTCGAGTACGAGTATAAATATTTATTATATACAAAATAATATACAAAAGATTATATACCAAGAATGTAAAGTATTTAGCCGGAATATTTAATTTAGAATTTATTAGGGTTTCTTCCTTTTTTTCCTGTGTAGAATAGATACACAGACAAGTATACGATGGCATGCCCTCTCACAAAGCATTACTAGAAATATTTCTTTCTTACCAAACTTATTAGTTAGCCCAACGAATAATTTATTAATACCAATAAATTCATCTGTGGTTTACTTACAATTTCTCTTATATAAATACATAAGAATACGAAGATAGAAGCTATAATAATAAAAATATAGAATACTATGCGACATACAATGTTAACAACTGACTTTTCTCCTTCATTATAAGATAAGTAAAAAAATAAGAGATTTTTGTGAGACATACATCGCATAAAGAAGATAGAGTTAACTTTTTTCTCATTTGTATTGTACGTAAATTATATATATATTAAGTATTCGATTCTTAAAAAAAACTCTTTCGTTCGCGTATAATCGGAATAAGTTGGGGGCAAGGAATTACAATTATAAGACTATGAGATGAGATAATTAGACATGAAGCTCTAGAATATTTTAACTACAAAGAAGCAGAGGATTTCCTAGCAAATGAAGAACATATAATATTAATAAATATATTATAAAGAAAGAGAAAAAGTGACGCAGCAATGCATTTCGAGGACGTTTAATCCAATTATTTTATTCCTTTTATTATCCTTTACACATATCCTATGTACGCGGTATATATTTACTATAGTAGGCAACTCTCTTCTAACTAAGAGAAAGAAGAACATCCCGACACACCAATGAACTTACTCCTAAATAAATTAAAAAAAGCAGTATACTTATTTGTTTATGACATCTTACTACGCCAAATATTGATTGTTTCGAAAGAGGCAAAGAACTAAAGAAAGAGTTACCAAATATCTTATATCATAGAAGAGCAACTCATTATATTCTTTAATTAATTAGGAACATCTATAGGAACATATAAAAAAACATCTATATATATATATAAAGGAATAATAAGAGAGAGATATAATATATTAAGAGAAGAGATAGAAACAACCGAGAAGCTAAACAAAGAAAGAAATAAGAAGAAATATAGAGAGGTATATACAAAACAAAATCCCATCCTATCAACATTAATAGCATTCAATAGAAGACTCATAAAGCACCTTCCCTAACGTATATAGATTCCTTGACTCATTCATGCTTCCCATTCAAGCAGCGGTAGATTAAGGACTAAAGCTCCCTAACTCGTATATACACCTACCTTTATAAATAATATTCTATATAACCCCAAAGAAAGAAAACGAGAAAATAAAGAAAATCTAAATTTTTAAATATTTTTTAGACCACTGGTGTAACTGGTGTATTCGTGCATTCGCAGAAAATGGTGTTTTTCTAAGGGAAATCGCTGTTTTCACTATCTTTCTTTTTTAGCTTCATTTTTACTCAGTTTTATGCATTTCTAGCGCTTGCTTTCCATGTCTAGTTTTGGCGCAAATAGAGCAAATCACTAAGGGAGACGACCTAAAATCGCGCTAAATTTCGAGGAATGCCTGAAAAAAGGTTTGGAAGGGGGTATTTCAGCAAGTTAAGACATCTGATCTGGATTTCTTGTTGGAAATTAATTGTAGGTTCTTCTAATGCATGGATGATATCTACAAGCTAAAGTAATAGAGCTATATGATATGACGAAAGACAATACACAATACTAAATAATATTATCACGTGTTGGCAAAAACTCCTCACAAGAACGCTTAAGCATATTCATCAGATTTTTCTTACTTGAGACGAATTAAACTATTTACTTTTCGCCTATTAAATACGGGACCTATTAAATTTTAAATTGTTGCTTGAAAAATTTTTTAATAATGCACTATAGGAACTATTCTACTTAACTTAATAAGAGAGAAAAAAAAAAAGCACAAAGGTTACCTAGTTTTGTTTTAGACTATGACTTATCTTAATTTTAGAACTTTTTTTTGGAAATTGAATTAGTTACAAGTACAAGGTGACCTCTCCAAGCTATCAAGCTATATAATATTATTTTAGGGATTAATGTGTTCAGTTTTGACTTTTTTACTTACATCCCAACTAAACCGAATCCTTTGACTATTGCATCTTATGTACCTTTTTTTTTTAGGAAACATATTTTTTTTAGAAAGAAGGAATAATAGAATAGGTTCCAGCAATATAATATAAATTAATAAAAAGAAATAAATAAAAGTAATCTGTAATTGTAATATATATATATATTTTTCCTTGGTTCATCGAACAAATTTATTCTAGCCGCGAGTTTCCCTTTAAAAATTTCTTATTTACTTTACTATACCTTATTTACTATACTACAATGTGCTACTTATAATAATGTATGTTACCCAATCCTTCCTTCTTCTTTCATCTACTCGTTTTTTTTATTAAGCCAATACACAAAGTTTAGTATTAATTGTTAGCTTTGTACTAGTTTAGCCTACAAAATGATGATGTACTTAACTTAGTATCAATTATTTAAGGAGCTATGTAAAGAAAGAAAGAGATAAGTAAGAGATATATGTAATAAAAACGTAGAGGAATCGTAGCTGCATGTATATGTATAAACCACAAACAAAGAGTTGAACCTTGAGTAGTTTTCTCTTTTATAGATAGAAATAGAAAGAAAGTAGAGCTACGTGGTGAATCGAATGCGTAAGAAAGAATTGCTTTTTGTTTGTAATTCACTACAGGTTATATTGGTTTTAGTACGCGTCCTATTCCTAAAACACCGCAACGGATTTCTATTTATGCCTGTGTTCATTGTTGTTTCTATCGTATTTCTTTGGCTCATGACTTGGTTGTCTTATTTATTGATTTATAACCATCCTTTTTTAATTATGAATTATGCCTGGTACTTCATTGTTGTCTGGCATCTACCTTCTTTACTTAACATTACTATTTACTATTATCTTACTATATAGATCTGTGACTAAAAACTCGTATCTTGGATAATGCATCCCTTTCTTTTCTTTTTAGAAGTAGTAACTCTTGTTTGATGAAACCAGAAGACTCTAGATAAAGGTAACACGTAAATGCCTAACTCTATATAAATTATATAAAATATCTTAAAGTATGATCCAGTGATACAATGAACGCTAATAAAAAAGGGTGCCGTATTCTACACCTATATATTCTAGATAAAATGGCTTTGAAATGGTTAAACGCAAGTGTCTGGTGTAGGGA